>CM056376.1:42684945-42749755 GCA_029718625.1 Synaphobranchus kaupii
TTGCCATTGCTCTACAAAAGCTTGGGTGACTATTTACAGGACAAAAGGATCAATTTATCACCCCCTCCCCCACAAAAACAATGGTAGCTAGTAAGCTAATGTTAAAAGACCGACTTGAGAACAGAGAGCTAGTATCCAACTACAGTAGGCGGCTAACGTTACATACATAACGTTAACGTTACATTAGCAACACACATAAAACTGACAATAATTGAAGTGCTAATATTTGTAAAACAAACAATATACCGTGTTGTATATAAAGTATGTCGTTACTTAGTCGCCATTAGACAAACACTAATGGCTAGAAAGCTAGCTACTACTTAACGTTAGCTTACCTTAGCTAGTTACGTTACACAAGCATTATGATTCATGACTTCTCATGAATGTAAACGTAGCTGCGCTACAAATAAACATAGCAATGGAAAAAACAACACACAAGTTCGTAACATTAGTGCTAATTTGCTAACATGAGCTAGCTAGCCAACTCCTAGTATTAAGTTGTTGTCTGCTGCTTAACGTCAATGTTATTGGTTTCAACATTACATTGGCATCATTTACCTTGGTGGGAGATGTCGGCTCGTTGAAGAACAGAACAAACTTGCATGGACAAACAAAGATATGTCTGGCTCATTTATTGTGTTCCATAAACAGAATGGAGAAGTAACAAAAAGGTTCAGGCACGTGGTCGAAAGTGACGACAGGGCACACTACGCAACTTCCATATCAACACTCAGGCCCCAAGGGGCCTGGCGGTTGATGTGGGGCTTCACGGATGATGTCTGCAGGAAGTATCTTCTCGAAAATCCAGTAAGATCAGAGAAAAAAACACTGCACTAGCGTTATTGACGAGACGGCCTGCTGCTGCATAACCAAGTTTAACTGGTATGAAATGAGCGTTGGGGTAAATATCCAGAGCTTTACTCCTCATGCGACCTGTAGCTCCTCGCATAACACTAGCCCCATCAAATGTTGCACTATTAGCCTATTCCTGTCGGTCTCCTTCTCTGGTGAACAAACCACACTCAATAGCTCCAAATGTACTTCAGATCAAAAACGTCTACGAAGTAAAAAAAAGCCAAGTTAATCACAAATAGCCTACATAGCGCTGTCTATAAGTCCTTAATTCCAACTTCCAAAAACTAGGCCTGCCTTTAAAAGTCTTGATATCAAAATGTGGCCAAGTTACAACTAACAATATTGCCTATCGTAGCTCACACTAAATAAACTAGCTCTATTCCAAAGCAATGCTATCCAAACTTTCCTAAATTATTTAATGCAACTTGGCCCTGTGTTCCTTCATCTTTGCATGTGAAGAGATTGTGCCTCATGGAACAACATATGATTTCAATGAATGTTTTTAACAGTTGATGAATAATTACACTCCAGAAAGGATATGGTTGTACTTTGTTGGCAAGTTTACTTTAGAAAATGTATAGGTTTTAAAATTTTAACTGCTGCTACAGAATTCTTTACAATTCAAAAGCACATTTATATCAAGAAACATCATGTACAATAGAGAAAGGGGCGATGAATAAATAAATGCAGATACAAATTAGTAATATTTTTACCCAGACATGTTTGTGGGTCAGATGGTGGCAAATAAGTAATAGTACCAATTTTCTTAACATAATAGTATTTATGATATTTGCAAACAGAATTTTGTGAACACAATTATATCTATGCTCTGTAGGGCCACACAGGTTTTGATAGAAATCCAAATAAATAAATCAATAAATACAACATAATACATTTTATTCATTCTGTGCTTTTCATAGACCCAAAGCAGTGGATGCAGACAATTGTTCAAACATAACCTATAGTGTAGTCATTTTTCTGTTTAATTTCTAAGTGCAACACATCTGAATCAGAGTATTTCCACTATAAATTATTTTAATTTTGCAGTTTGATGTGGCACATACAGTTTCATTGACCACATTCTCTTGAGATGGTAAGATGAAGAAACACAGGGCCAAGTTGCATTAACTCTATAGGCTTTGGACCCCTAGTGGTGGGACGCATGCGGTCCAATTTTTTATAGTGTTCATATTTCTCTTAAATTCTAAATTATAACGTTAATAAAACACGGAACTTTCGACGCAAAATTGTTAAAAACAGTCACAGCCTGCGAACACATTCGTTTATATGCTTATCAGCTCTCAGATTACACTACAGTGCCATAAAGCAGCAGGGTGCTAATAGCCCAACCCACTTTTTTTATTTGTTTACAGCCTTCACCTCGCCGCAGTCACAGGTAATAAAATGCGTATCACAAAAGCTCTTGGTACCATTTCAACACGCTAAAAAATCAAGATCCGATTCAGGAACAATTGTATATTATTGAAAAGTTGTATAAATAAACATTAGGTGTTTTTTTCCCGTGCTCACTTCAGTATGCATACAACCGATATACTTCTGGTTTTGTATAAATACATTTTATTTTCTACAAATTATCTTGATAAACATGTTTAAGCAACCAAATACGATACCTGGTTATGCAGTTATAACCCTTTTCTGAAGAATCCTCAACGTTTTTTTCGTAACCCATTTATCCATTATCCAGGAAAGTCTCAATTTCCACAGTGCGTACCCTTCGCTTTTGCGTTTGTACTACGTTACTACCGTTGCGTAAAAGCATTACTAGACTGCTACAGGAATGATCTAACGTAAAACACGTAGATTATCTTCTACGGGGGTTCCTGCCCTTTCAAACGAAGTAAAATATGTCATATTCAAGCGACTGTGAACGGCGCTGTATCCACGCGTAAAGACAGCCCATAGGGCAATCGGTTGTGCGCTCCTGACTGTCGACAGCATCAGATGACGCCTGTGGCCATTTTGACTGAGTTTATCCTGGAAGGGATGGGCTGGATTGCTGTTACAATTACGTTTTCAGTCTATCCCGATGTATTTAGCAATGTGTAGCTTTTTTTGTGAGCTGAAAAAACGTCACAGACCAGTCTTTCTCTGTACGCAGATACGGGCAGCTGTATGATGCAATTGCGCTGGTGATGTCTTTGCTGCTTCAAAGTTTACGATTATTTTATACATTTATACGCGAACGTGGCAATCAACGGTGGAAAGAAGAGCGCTTATTTCACGGTTGCTCAGGTTTTGGAGGTGAATAAGTGTCCCAGAGGCGAAGAAGTCTGTGTTCTGGCAGAGCAATGACTCTGGCATGGACCCGTGCCTGGACATGTAAGTGTTTTTAAAAATATATAATACAAATTATTATTATTATTATTGTTATTATCATCATCATAATCATCAACAGTATGGAGCGCTATTATCAAGAGTATTTTTAGTTTGGTGATAAATGGATTCTCGCAGGAGTTCGCTAGTTAGCTTCTATGGCGTCACAGGCTGGTAAGGAGCGCCTGCTCTTTGTTTTCTAGCGTTCATTCGCAGTTTCTTTGTGCAGCAACCAACACAAGGGCTAGTTGTTGAATTTACGCATGAAACGACATCCATTCTCAGTACTTTATTTCACGGTTCAGTCAAGACATTACAGTATTATAATAATGTAATTTAGTTCGTGCAAGCTGACAAACTAATTCATAAATCCTAGTTAGCTACGATTGCTAATTATGTTGGAGCTAATATCAGACGTACTGTGTATGTAAGATTTTTTTAATGTATATACGTATATATATATATATATATATATATATATATATATAATATATATATGTGTGTGTGTGTATATATATATTTTTTTTTTTTATAAAATAAAAAAAAATTTTCACTTAATTGTAATACTTGCCATATGTCTTTTTGAGATAATTTGTGTTCTCATTTTTTAGTGATTCTACTTAGTAATGTACTTGAATCTGTCTTTTTCAGGGAGGACAGTGAAGACACCCCTCCCCCACCTGACACCTCTGTTGTAGGAGGTGGTAACAGACAGGTTTGCCAAATAGTGATGTATAATTCATTACTTTTGCTGTAAAAAGTCAAGTTGAAGGCTTGTTATAGATAAACCTGTTATTCTGCTGGCTTATGGGGCTCTGGTAAATCTAACTTTGAAGTACAGTGCCATTTTAAATGTAAAGCAGATTGGTTGGATAACATTAGGGTAAGTAATCATTTTCGGAGAGGTATTTGGGCACTTTTGGGCACGCTTTGTAAGAGAATACCCTCATACACATAAACACAAAACATGTGTAGGTTAATTTTCTTCACATTCTGTATTACAAAAAATGTTTTAAAAGAAAAATAAAGTTTTCTGATGATTGACATGCCTAGACAGAAAGATATGCACATGTTTTATATTTGGCGACGTTTGGAAACGTTTTGGGACACCAGGGCCCTGTTTTGGTAAAAATACCAATGCATAAGGAAAGCCTGTAGATATCTTTACCAAATTGTATACCCAAGTGGACAACATATTACTGCACTAGTATAAGCAATTCTGGCTTGCTCCAGTACTTTGAAGTTGAGATATTGAGTGATAAACTATAAAAACACAAGTCGTTTTGTACTTTTTTTTTGTATTCTTATGTGTATTTTGTATAAACTGTATGTGACCACTTTGACATACATTTATTCTGTTCCACATTTCTGAATGGTACAAGCCTCTTCTTTCATTGAAACTTTCAACCATGGATGTGCAGTAAATAGTTTTTGAGATATTGGCACTTAATTGACACGAGTAAAAAACTAGGCGAAAATTGGGCCAAATGGGCCAAAGTAAATAGGGGTTAAATACTTTAGGAAAGTTTGGATAGCATTGCTTTGGAAATAGAGCTAGTTTATTTAGTGTGAACTAGCCTACGATCGGCAATATTGTTAGTTGTAACTTGGCCACATTTTGATATCAAGACTTTTAACCTCTTCCTACCGAGGGCAAAATAGGCCAAATTTTGCCTGTTTTCACTAGTGACAAACAAAAGGTGGTTATCTCAAAAAACTATAAATGGTACAAATATGGTTCATGGCTTTTAATAAAGCAGACACCTGCAGTATTACGACTAAGCAGTGAGAACTCCAGAAATCCAGTTTTTGATACTTAACTACAACAATTTATGTACAGAAAATATAAAAAAACTAAAAAACGGGTACCTACATTCAAGTTTAAGAATTTTTACCTGGGGAGCTACAAATGCAATCAAGGAAATGACTCCTCTATCTGATTCATCAATATGCTGCCTACCTCTGGTAACAATCTGGTGTCAATATCTCAAACCATTCAAATTTTACAGGGTTTTTTTCAGGTGAACCTTTTTCGTTATCCAAATGGTGCCAAATGGTGCCAAATGTGCCAAAAATGGCAATGTTCCAGAAAGGTCTCAATATGATTTATTTTTTAGGTTTTTACAATAAAATGAGATAATTTGTCAATATTGGCAATAAAAGTTCATTTTTAGACGTGTTCTTGGTGTTCTGCATATTACACAACTAACTACCCAAGGTTACAAAAAGCTGTCAAAACCCATGTAGCAGCACAGTGAATCTTGTGTATTTCACCAGAGCCCCATTAGCCAGAAATGAGTCCAGGAATGTGCAAACAGGTTTTCAAATGAATAATGGGAATAGTATGAAACTTCCCTACACATTAATGCTTGCCAGTCATGTCCTTTATTCTGTTGCCACCTCCTATGACAGGGACGTTGGGGTTGGGTTTTAGGAGGCAAAACTTTATACATGACAAACATATATCAACTATATACAAGTGCACTAAGGTGTACTACTAAAAGTGCAGTGGATAAAAAATCAAAAGTCCACCAGTTTCCTAGATAAAAAATAAAAACACCCCTGCTGTAACAAATAAAAAGATCCTTGCCTCTAATTGCTGAAGTTACCGTATTTACACAAAGAAAGTACAAAATGGCAGGGTCCAAAAAGCTAAAAAAAATGAACTAAAAACAAAAAAAAGGTAAAGGATCAAAACATGGGGGTGGAGGTTGAGGAGAGATTATTTAACCATTCATACAGAAGCCATTTAGACTACACATTCCCTCAGGAGAGCAATCTGCATCATTACAAATCCCACTAACCCTGTCCATGGAATTGTCCACCATGTTGATATACCCATTAGTCCCCCCTTATACAACAACAATCAACAATAATAATAATCAACAAGTACTCCCTCATGTTATCATGTTCTCTCCCTCATACCATGCATAAATTACCATTTTGTTTACCTGCACAGCCTTCTGTACTGCATACAGAACAATTTACTCAGGTGGAACAATGACTTTACTAAACACTTCCAGAAGCCATTTCACACTCAAAAAAATCGTTTTAGTAGCTCATCTCAGACACAAATAGATAGCTAGCTGCTTGTTACCTGTAATTTTGCTTGCATTACATTACATTTATTTAGCAGACGCTTTTATCCAAAGCGACGTACAGTAAGTGCGCACAGAGACATCAAGATCACTACAGAACAGACAAGGCAAAGCACATCCTTCGCATAATGTAGCAGCTATCCCTAGCAATGAACGTCGACTGTAGTTCACAGTAAGCTGTGGGCAAATCAGCAACACCACACTTCCATTCCTAATACTCGTATAAACTATAATAAACAGACAGGGAAAACACAGGGATGCTTGCTAGCTTGCCACTGTAAAGGCAATACTATCTATATTAATTTAGCTGAGAGGGACCGATTTTATGCATAAGTATATAAGGTTAGTTAGCTTCACAGAAGAAACACAGGGATTCACGCATTGCAGCTAAATTTCCTTCGATGCTTACACCAATACACCCTAAGTTTACTTCATAAATTATGTATCATACCGTTGGAATGTGCAATTTGTAATATTAGTTGTATGAAAAACAATAAAATACAGTTGACAATGTAATTACGAACCCGCATGGCATTGCGTGAATTCACACTGGTATATCGAAAAATCTGTAATACCACCAGCCCTAACGACGTTACCTGCCATGGCGAAATTCAATGCGTTTATAGCATAACACTGTTAGTATGATAAAACAACTTACATGTCAGCAACATCATCTCGGTCATCAGTGGATTCAGCGTCACTGAGACAGGATGAGTCTCCCTCGGCAAAAACATCTTCTGGCTTATCCAGTTCGTCTAGCACTTGGTGCACGGATAAACGCCTCAAAAATCTCGACATAACTACACAAAAACTGTATCAAAAATACTCTAAAGTAAAAAATGTAACTGCGGGCCTTACCTAATTAATTGTGCTTTGCTAAACGGAATGTAGCGAGCTACGCTACAAGGTAAAAACACTGCGCCATTTTGGTTCGATAATTACGCGTGGCTCGCCACTTCCTCATACGCACGGCTCGATTTCCTTTTTTACGACGGCTATTGTATTCAATATCCGGCTTGTTTCAAAGATAAGAGTCTTGGCTATTTCCTGGAATATTTGACAGACAGTTTTAAAACCCAATGGAAAGCTAATAATACTCAGAGTGGAGGCGGGTGGAAGACGGTTTTTCCCACTTCAGATAGGCCTATTGTGCTATCAGTCAAAGAAATACACCCAATTGACGACGGTTTTGCATAAATCTCTGCAAGCATGTTCAAAACTACTCTGGCTAACATATACTAAGCCATGGGATTGGTACTCCAGAAACTGGCTGAGTTTCACAACGCCAAAGTGAACACAGCCGAACGAGTCGTAATCAAGTGCAAAAAAGCACAAGTCGGTTTAAAATTGGAAAAAAATAATGTACAGCCGTATGAAAGTTTTAAAGTATTTTTTCTTGAAGCCTAAAGGTATAATGATTTTTCAAACCAAAGTTTTGTGAAATACAATTAAGCAGAACAGTTTACCAGCACATTGTTTATGGTGTGACATCAAGCTGCAATACATGTTTGAGAATTAGGTCCGAGTTTCCAACGTTATTTACAAAGTTTTATCCCGACGTTTTGGGCTTAAAAACCACTTTCCCAGAAGGAATGGATATATCTTAAGGATATTTAATCAAAATATTGAGGTGAGCAGTTTATTATATATTATTAAATTAATGAAATGTATAATGTAATAATTTCCGTCACGCCGGCGTGACCGCTAGGGGGCGTTTGACATTAAGAGGTTAAAGGCAGGCCTAGTTTTTGCAAATTGGAATTAAGGACTTATAGACAGCGCTATGTAGGCTATGCGTGAGTAACTTGGCTTTTTTTACATCGTAGACGTTTTTGATCTGATATCACTTATTTTTTATAGCTAACTAATGATGAATAATGCATGAGGATAAACACGGAGAGAGACATGCATTCCAAAGAAATGCATGCAGACATTCGCGTAACTATAACGCCCTCTATTGACAAGAATGAGAACAGTTATCCTATTACAGACAGCACACAATTACATTAAAAGAGTTGAGTAGATCAACAGTATTTAATGTGTAATGAAATACAATGGACAGCACCACCTGAGCTATGGATCATGAAGAAACATGTAAATGAATGAACCAGGTCTACATAGAGACATGCATGCACAATGGGCTAGACGCAAACACATTCTAGCTGAAAGACATACAGCCTAAATAGCTAGTACAGCCTAAATAGTTTGCATCAGTTAAATATGGAAATACAGGGCTATTAGTTATAAAATAGGGCTATTAGTATTCTATAGAAAATGAAATACATTTAACGTTAGGCTATTCAACACTGGATTGCCGGATGCGTAACTCCAACCTTCCATGTGTGGCCTACGAGCTAGCGAGCGAGCGAGTTAATTCGCAGAAATTCCTTCGCAGTTTTTTTTCCGGTAGTGTAGAACGTTACCTGCGGGAAATGTTTTGGTACCAGACAGCTAGGTTTAGTTTAGTGTTCTGTAATGCAATGAATGTAGGCTATAACGCATGTTGATTCGCTTCGTAGTAGCCTAGCTTGTATCTGCTTCCTGACTAGAAGCAGACTGACGCCTCTCTGGCAACGGTAAGGTTGGCTAACAAGCTTAATTGGACAATGCATATTTCCCAGGAATCTTAGCCAGAAAGAAAACAATAGATACTACTAAGAAAGTACATACCAGAGATTATTCTTATTATTATTATTATTATTATTATTATTATTATTATTATTATTAAAAGTGTTTGTAGTAAGCTACATTATCTGCAGAGTAGCGTAGACTAGAGCCACATTCGGAAGCTATTGTTGTTTTTCTTTTTAAGTGACTAACCATGAATGAGATACATATGTTTCGGGAATTGGTGGTTTATAAATCCGATCTCTTGAAGGATTGCAGCTTAAATGAGGCTATCATCAATTCTTTATGTAGGCTATTATCGTAAATTCTTAATTTTCCTAGTAGTTAATTTTATGTTGACATTGTGTTATGTGTGAAAAGGATAAAGTGAACAGAGCTGAAGTGAAGAAATTAATGAATAAAGAAATGTTGGCCGAGGCAAGGGTACGTTGAGGTTCGGTTCCACAGTCAGTCAGTCATGACCGCAAGAGCAGAGCTTAACACCCTCCCCAAACCAGACAAGAGCGAGCGTCAAGTGTCAGTGAAACATTTAACAGTTTATATTGGAAACCTCTTTTGCCTTTGCAATAAAAATACGTTAATGTGTTAATGTGAAAATAATAACAGTCTAATAAATGAAAAGTATTTAACAGGTGCACATTCTTTTTGTGGAAAATAAACATGTGCCCTGCTGGGCTCAAACCCACAATCCTCTGTGTGAGAGACAGCGCCTCTTCCCATTAGGCCATAGTAACTTCTTGGAAAGCATGAAGCCATTAGCTGTATTAACATTAAAAACCATTAGTATGAAGCGTTTTTATTGGGCGATAAGCTTGATGAGCAGGTATACCCTCAAAGAATAATTCTCCCCATTGGATAACATCGCGACGGAGGCAGGCAGTTTGGCAGGAGAATGGGAAGAAGAAGAAGCGGAAGATGTGTGAAGTTGTATCTGAATGCTGTGTGGTTACATAAGGTCAGAACATACAGAAGTTAATGTTTTTAAGGGCTCAGAGTCTATGGTCATTGTGGTTACTTCTGTAGGAAACCCTGAAAAGTGCCAAACTCTAGGTGCTGTATAGGTATGGGGCATGCCCCACCAAGCCGTAACTTGGCGGATGGCATACCTGCCATCCCAATATATGTATATTTTCACTTCATTGTAATACTTGCCATATGTCATTTTGAGATAATTAGTGTTCTTATTTTTTAGTGATTCTACTTAGTAATGTACTTGAATCTGTCTTTTTCAGGGAGGACAGTGAAGACACCCCTCCACCACCTGACACCTAGGAGTAGGAGGTGGTAACAGACAGGTTTGCCAAATAAAGTGATGTATAATTAATTACTTTTGCTGTAAAAAGTCATGTTGAAGGCTTGTTATAGATAAACCTGTTATTCTGCTGGCTTATGGGGCTCTGGCAAATCTAATTTTGAAGTACAGTGCCAATTTAAAAGTAAAGCAGATTGGTTGGATAACATTAGGGTAAGTAATCCTTTTCTGAGAGGTATTTGGGCACTTTTGGGCACGTTTTTGTAAGAGAATACCCTCATACACATAATCACAAAGGTTAATGTGTAGGTACATTTTCTTCACATTTTGTATTACAAAAACTGTTTTAAAAGAAAAATTAAGTTTTCTGATGATTGACATGCCTAAACAGAAAGATATGCACGTTTTATATTTGGATAGGTTTGGATAGATTTTGGGACACCTGGGCCCCGTTTTGAGAAAAATACCAATGGATAAGGAAAGCCTGTAGATATCTTTACCAAATTCTAGACACAAGTGGACAACATATCAGTGCACCAGTATAAGCAATTCTGGCTTGCTCCAGTACTTTGAAGTTGAGATATTCAGTGATAAACTATAAAAACACAAGGCGTTTTGTACTTTTTTTTGTATTCTTATCTGTATTTTGTATAAGCTGTATGTGACCACGTTGACATAAATTTATGCTGTTGCAAATATCTGAATGGTACAAGCCTCTTCTTCCATTCAAACTTTGATCCATCGATGTGGAGTGAATAGTTTTTGAGATATTGACACTTAAATTATACTAGTAAAAACTAGACGAAAATTTGGTCAAATGGGCCAAAGTAAATAGGGTTAATTGATTGTATAGATACTGGTTATTATGCATTGCAATTTAATGTATAATTTATTAATGTGGATAGTAGTTTCTGATGAGGAACTATGTTTTTCGGTGGATAAATCTTTTAGTGGGGCTCTGCCCCACCTGCCCATATAGATGGGCTACGCCTGGGTGCAAACAAAAAAAGAAAACCTATAAACACTATGGCTCTCCTGGACCAGGGCTGGGGACCCCAGAAGACCATGTGGCTCTCCTGGACCAGGGCTGGGGACCCCAGAAGACCATGTGGCTCTCCTGGACCAGGGCTGGGGACCCCAGAAGACCCTGTGGCTCTCCAGGACCAGGGCTGGGGACCCCAGAAGACCCTGTGGCTCTCCAGGACCATGTTTGTGGAGCCCCAGCAGATCCTGTGGCTCTCCAGGATCAGTGTTGGGGACCCCAGCAGAACATTTGTATGTGCATGATGCTTCCATAACCAGAATTTATTTCTGTCATTTATTCCTGTTTGAGCTGAGTAAGGGACAGAAGAGACACAAGACACATTCTCAGGTGAGACATGATTGGACCGTTACCAAGCAACCAGTATTTAGTGGAATTAATTAATTAATTAATTTTTTATTTGTTAAGTCTCCCAGTGTGTCTAATATTTCAGTTCCTACAGCATCAAGAGCAGGCGTCAGTCATGACGTCTGTTTACACAAACCTGCTAAGCCAGGAGACAGCATATAAAACCTCACCCTGAGAGAGCGAGGCCTAAAAAAGACCATATAAACCAGCACAGAGGGTGCGTGGAAACACAGGAATGCTGCTTCTGTGGATGACATCTGTACATTTAGATTTATCCAGAGTCACAGCTTACATTTCCTTTTTATGTACAATTTATACAGCTACATTTTGTAATGATTGGAGTTTAGGTTCGGAGAACCAAATGCAAATTGAATTAACTCGCCACAGAAACGGAAACTAGCCGCAGGGGAAGGAGTGAAACAAAAGATCGGGAACAAAACCTCCCTGGCATGAGCCAAAATAATAACCAACCTCAAAAGGAGGCGAATCTCGAATAAACAGCGAGAATAATAAACCAACAAAAAAAAAAGAAACCTCACGCACTAACTAGTAGGCGTAGACAAGAGGTAATTAGAACGAAAAAATAAAGACCCGAAGAAGGTGTGGGAAAAGAGGAACTGAAAAAACCCAAAAAGAAGAACCGCAGAGGCAGCTAATAACCATGACACATTTTTTACTGACGCGGGGTGCAAGGGTGGAACACCAGTGCCCCAACCACACACTGAACATACAATTTCTGACTCAAAAGTTCCCGTTCCAGTTCATACTTACAGTACAATAAATGCTGTCCAGTTTTGCACGCTAGGCTAATGACCAAGGTCCCCATTCTACAGAAACTAACCTCATAATTTGGCCCTCACTCAAGAGCGTATTCTGGGCCCAGTTTTTCGAAAAATTTAATCTGGATAAGAATGATCCGGATTTGGAAATCCCATGTTTTGCTATCCAGGATCAGGTAATCCATCTTACTTTTGTGCCGGTTTTTCAAAGCAACTTTGGATTGGATCACCCTGATCCAGATACAAACTTTTCAAGATTACCAAATCCAGATTACCACTGCTCTAAATGGGACTACATATCACAATGTAGGCTACTAGCTATGCAAAGAACAACAGGTAGAATAGCCAGCCTGGGGTCGCTTTAAGTGTTTTTATTTGAAGAGACAGAAAACAGCACAATAAAACAATACAAACATCCCCTTTCATTTTTAAATGTATTTTAAAGAGATACTGCAGAGCCTTTTCTAAGGCCTTTTTTACCACTTCAGTTTGAACTGGAACTCGTGAGTAGGTGTGGTCATATGACGATGATTCCGCATAGTCATATTATGAATATTCATATGGACAAGGAGTGAAAGGGTGTATCGTCGTAATATTAGCGTTAGCAGTAATACAAATAAATTTGCATTTGAACTTGCACTAGCTAGCTATCAGTACAAGGGTCTCAGTCTCAAAGAGTAAAAAAAAAATGTTGGTCTCTGCTTTTATACCACGTGCCCAGCCGAGACCACCCTAGGATCATCTCAACTCCACCCATTTTTATGTTAAGGATATTGTGACGTCACGAACCCCTGGAAACCAGCGTATTGGTAAGCCTGCACATAAACTCAGAAAACACCCATTTTGACTAAACATGAGATTTTCGGACAAAAACAGTTGTGTATGATCATAATCTAACCCAAAACATCAGTTTTCAACGGGAAAAATCGGTTTTTGACTGCAGTATCACTTTAAACAGTCAGACCCCTTCATCTTACCCACAACAAATAAATAAAAACAAACAAATATACATTATTCACAAATACATTGTGGATATTTTGAACATATGTTTTAAATCACAAAAAGGCTAAATGTCTATGTTGTAAATGTTTTTTTTTTTTTTTACTTTACTGTACTGAAAGGCTTAATAGGTAGCCTAATGTATACTTTATCTACTTTATCACTGCAACAACTCAAGTGTAAAATATAAATAAATGTACATATACTACATGATACAAATGTTGTATTATTTGACCAATTTTAAAGTTTTATTACATTTTGTTCCTGAAATCCACCCTGAATCCACCCTTCTGCTGCCATCAGGATAATCCTGATTTTTTTGGATCAAAGGTATCCCAATCCTACTAAGAAGTTGTGAACAACACGTACTGAAGGTTTGATCCAGATCAAAGACAAGACTGGATTACGTGATCTAATCCAATTTCAGAATCCCTTTTTTTCTTTTGAACAACTCATTTTCAAGATTTGATCCAATCTGATAGCCGAAATCCGATCAGATTACTTCTGAACAACTGAGCCCTGGTGAGACACCATGTATGCAGGATTGTGTGGTCTCCTTTCAATCAGCAGCCAATTGTAAAAAACAAAATAAAAAATGATGAGAGAGTCATTAGCAAATCAATGACTTAAATTAGTCACATGAAGTGTGCTGAACACACCAGAAACCAGGAGACCCTGTGGCCCCCCACTGTGGCCCTCCTGGCCCTGGAGCTGGGCAGCCCTGCTCCAGTGCTAAACTCATTTAACCTCCTATGACCCGGACCGCATTTCCATGTGCATTTTTTTATTTCTCCTTGCTATGTGTAACTAGCAGCACGTGACAACTATGGAAACTAAGCAACGTCTTTGAATAGGAAGAATAGGAAAAAATGATCGAGTCTCAGCTGAAAAAAAAAAGAAAGCTGAAGTGGCCAGTGTGTGTGTGTGTGTGTGTGTGCGTGTGTGTGTGTGTGTGTGTGTGTGTGTGTGTGTGCGTGTGTGTGTGTGTGTGCGTACGCAGTGTGCGGGGCAGAGCACATAGGTTTTGCACAGACACACACATTTCTATTCCTCAATTACAAACCTCAAAAGAGGAACTAAAACCATGCCATCTATATTAATCACCCCCATTTCACTCATTAATGTCATTCTCAGACGTGTTGGGCTCAGGTACGAGAGCTACTCTTATAGACATCAAACAGACGGACATCAAAGATACCTTTTCTACTGCAAGAACCCAAACTTCTACGTGCCTTCCCATCCCCACAAGGTCCTGGACACTAATAAAGCAAATATCCTGGAGGTGGGTGATTTATTTATTTGTTTATTTATTTAAGGGACAAACAGGAAAAAGGGCAAACTGCTGATGAACATTCACCAGCATCTGGCTTTGGCTGCGTACTTTAGCTACAGCGACGGCGCGGACAAAACGCTCTGTGTAGAGGGGGCCTGAGTAGCGCATTTGAAGAGAAAGGGAAGAAAAAAATGGAGAAAGAGAGAAAGGATGAAGGATTGAAGGTAGAAAAAGATAAAGAGAGAAAGCTGCTGCATATTAATTGGGGCTTTTTTCCAGCCTGGTTCTGGAGGCCAGTGCAGGAATTCCACACGGTCTTGGGAGAATGGATAGCGCCAAGAAAAGAATAGTAAATTACAATCAGTCTCAGAGGAAGACAGGCGATGCAAACACACTGTAAGAACTGATTAACCCATCAAATGTGTTTGGGGGGTGTGCGTAACACCGTGTGTGGGCTCATTTTGCCTCAACGTCATACCCCCAACACCTGTTAATATTTTTTGGAGAACAATGGCTGACAATTGGAGAACAGGAGTAAGAATGAGAGTTTAATGTTTTACTGAGCAATGAACCTTACCTCAATTTATAGCAAGTAAATGTAGCTTTTTTCTATGCAGTGCCCTCCAGGATTATTGGCACCCTTGGTAGAAATAAGCAAAAAAGGCTATGAAAAAATGTATTTGTTGGTTATCAGCTTCATATAAAAAAAAACATTAAGGAAATAAAAATGTTTAATTGAGGTAAAGCTCAATTAAAGATACACATTACCAATGGTGCAAATAATTCTAGAGGAATCAGCTTAGGCTATTTTGTTTTTATATTACTTTCTTTCTTTGTTTATTTTTTCGTCATATGTTTTCCGTCTTTCTCCCTCTGTTTTTATTTTTTTTAAATGGGGTTTAAAAAAGCACCTAGAGGTCCACATCTGTGCCCTGAGGTAGAGCTGGCTGCTCGCTGGAAAAAAGGCTATATGCAGTGATTGCAGTCATCCCGGGGCCACACAATTAACAACATTATTGTCTAGGGCCACCAACACCCCAAGCACCATCCGTCCATCCATCTGTCTATATATCTACCTATCTGTGTATTTATGATTCTCTCTCTCTCTTTCTATCTCTCTCTCTGTTATAATATTATGTAGTATTTAAACTGCACAATTTAAACTGGAATTATACTCAGCTTTTTAAGTCTGATTCTTTAGAATATTTTTTTGTTATTTTGTTTCTATATTGTAGCACTTTGAGGTTGAAAGGATACAATGACAATGATTGGGGTATTTTCATCCATTTCGGATGAACCATTTAGTAATTATAAAACATTTTGTACATACTCCCCACATTTTCGGGCATCAAAAAATATTGGACAGTTTAACATAATGTAGAATAACGTAATCATTTTTAATATTTGGTTGCATATCCTTTGCATGCCATAACTTCCCGATGTCTGTGACCCAACAATATCAAAAGACTCTTGATATCCTATTTTCTGGTACTCCTACAAGCAATACTATAACCTCTCTGCAATGGATCTCTATGGGAATTGGGGGGTGGGACTAGATTTAGCTTTAAATTACACTGAGATCCATTCAAATGCAGAGAAGTTATAGTATCGCTTGTAAGATGAGTACCAGAAAATAAGATATCAAGAGTCTTTTCATCACAGACATCAGGAAGTCATGGCATGCAAAGGATATGCGACCAAATATTAAAAGTTATTACTTTATTCGACAATATGTTAAACTGTCCAATATTTTTTGATGCCCGAAAATGGGGGGGGACTATGTACGAAAGGTTCTATAATTTTTAAACGGTTCATCCGATATGGATGAAAATACCCCCAAATTAAAGCTGACAGTCTGCACTTCAACCTGATCATCATTGTATCCTCAAAGTGCTAGAGTACAGAACCAAAATAACAAACAATCTGTCACTGTACAATGAATTATGGTGCTCACTGTATGCACACACAGACAGATACATTTCTAATGCTCTTGTCTCTCTTTAGGGTGGTCACTGGAGTTTTCAGGAATGTCAAACTGAACAGCTGAACTGGACACCATGGAGAACTTTAATACAACACTTACATCTCTGGAGGACATGTCTTATGCGACTGGCATGGGGAATGACACCATGTACAACTTTGATTCAGCACATTCATCTCTGGAATACATAGAATCTGTGATTAACGTGGTAACTCTATGCATTGAGCTGCCAGTAATCTGCTGGGCTGTGTTTGCCCTGTATCATCAGGCAAAGGCTGGCCATGTCACACAAGTTTATGTCATAAACCTTCTCATTTCAGATTTAATTCAGATAATTGGGAGACTTTTGCATCTCCTGCTAAGGGGCAGGCAAGGGGCTTTAGCAAGCAGTGTGCTGTTCAATTTCGGTATAGTGGCCAGTATTTTGTTCATGATGTGTATTGCACTGCACAGATACCTCCTGGTTGTGCATCCTTTGTGGTATCAATATCGCCGCACTATCAAACACTCCATCCTCATCTCACTGGCTGTCTATGTGTTTGACCTGCTCTTCAACATAGTTGTGTATTTAATTGGGTTTTTACTTTCCCATAAGGTCATGAGTATAGCATGCATCACCTTCCTCCTCCTCCCACTGCCACTTCTACTGTTCTTCCTGGTGGCCACATGGAGAGCCCTCTCCCACTGCATCTCAGTCCCACACCAAGAAAAGAAAAGGATTCTGGGTACACTGGCACTCGTGCTGCTCATATATTTAGTTATGTTCTTTCCAACCATATATTTACATTTTTATGACATTTCACATGGTCTATATGCAAATGATGTTCATTTTATGAAAATGTATGTTACTGCTATTGCGTTCGTGTATATCAGCCCTCTAATGGACTCCCTACTGTACATCTTAATTAAGAAAGATGCCAGATACACACTGGTCCCACACTGCTGTAGAAGACTCCGCACTCACACAGAGAGCAGAGAGACATCAATTGTTAGAACTGAAAATGTGATCAGTGTCTAGAAAATGCTTTTACAAAAGGACATACAGGGGTTTCAAAAAATTGTGGGAACACCTCACAAATATATGAATATAAAGTGATAAGGAGGAGGGTGACCCTTAACCTTCAGAAGAGCTTCAACTACAATGTATCCCTCTCCCCTCTCCCTCTCTCTCTCTCTCTCTCTCTCTCTCTCTCTCTCCTAGAGGAACAACCAAGTATGATCAGAAAACATTTATGGAAAAGGAATACACACATTTTGGAAAATATAATGTTTTCGATCTGAAAATGTCCCTTGTCTAGTGGAGTTGTTCTAAATGCATGTGCAGTACTGTTTGTTCCAATGTCCCATTAGGGAAGGTGTGCTACTGAATATATGTATGTATCCATAAAGTAATTCTGCATTGTGTGCGTACAGTCTATTGCTGGATGTGTTGTTGAGTATTGCATTGTGTGAGTTCTAAAATAAACACTGTGCCTTTAGGCACCTGTGAAATACAGTCATGCTGCTCCATAAAGTTCCAGTTGGAGTTAAACGCACTGTCAAGTTTATGGAATTTGGATGTTGAATAAATATTGTCCTGCTTCAAGCCTGAAAGATGTGTAGTTTCCTTCTTCTCAATAATCATTCTCGGCAAACTGTGCTGTTCTTTTCCAAGCATATGCATATAATCAGATCTATCCAAATTGCTATTCAACCATTACAAGAATTAATGTTATTGCTAAAGGATGCAATCCTGGTAAAACGTAACACTATTGTTCAGAAATGAGGAATTAAAAGGAATAGTTTACTTAATGGAGTTCATGTCATATAATGATCTTTCACCTGCCTAGAGTAGGAGTAGTTCACTTCCTGTCTCTCTGGCAACAAGACGTCTCTCCTGCTTGTTTTCGCTGCTATTCGCCTTTGATTTTATTTCAACCATTTTATTCTCTTTTATTTCTAGTTTTTAAGTTCTTAGGTCCTTTCTAGTTAACTCAGTCAAGTTTAGTGGATCAGTTTAATTAATTGGAGACCCTGCATTTTTAACACAGTCTATAGCTATGGTTAGCTTGGCAGCTAACAAGCTAGCAACTTCCACGGACCCTTCCTTCTGTCAAAAATGTTGTTTATTACAAGAGAAAATACTTAAGCTCGAGTCCCGCCTTCTCTCAAAGTTTCCATCTCAACAATCTGGAATCAGCGGACTCGCATCGAATGGACAAACTGGATTTTTCGGTAAGAATTACCATGACGTTAATACTAAGCTACATCTAAGCCGAAGCCTACCCAACCTGATGCAAGATAACAAGCTAGCCAAGGCCTAGACAGTCACCATGACTTCCCGAGTCTAAACAAAGACATTTATAAACCGACATCCAGAACCGCATTGGAAGCATAGACTGTATGAAAATATGGACAAAGCCACTTTTGACGTCACCCATTGCCTTTCCACGGCCTCGTAAAAACTGAATTGAAGCTCGGAAGTCTTTTTCGCCGGCCGTTCCTGCGCCTGCTCCGTGGAGCCGAAATGACCTTGGCTTGGGGCAGGGTTAACCGGATATGGCCCGGGCACAGTATGATTGACAGTTCAGGGTGGAGAAGCCACAGAACTATAAAGCCCACAGAACTATATAAAGCCCATGACCTGACCAAACCCACCATTTTGCAAAACAAACCCGCGGTAAACTTCCTTAAGTTGCTAATGTTTTAATATAACATTTAATTTTCATCCTCAATTTTACTGTGTCATTTATTCGCATTGAATGTGTGGCATTCGTCACATAATTAACGTTCATTCAGTTATCTTCAATTTATATTCAGCTAACATCAGCTAATTTGATTAGCTAGATAGCATACCAGCTGAGCTCGGTAGCCAAGCTAGACGCAATGCATCACCACCATTGCTAACCGCTAATTAACTCGACTGTGGCAGAGCAGTCTGTCAGCTCTTCCAGATAAAGTGGGGATTAAGGTTAGTGGGTTCACACGCTAGCTAAAAGCACAGTAGCTACATCGTAGCTGGCATTAACTTTCATCTGCATCCTGTAACCTAATCACAAACATTTACTCCGTATTCTTTTCCGATAAATTATTGGTTTTATTTTAAACATCCCCGTATTGAGTCAGTACAAACATACCGCTAACACTTTGGCTCTATTCCCAGCACATTTTCGTAATTTTTGGGACCTAAAAAAATGATCCAGGTGTAGAAATATCCTGTTAGATTTCTAGCTAGAGCAGCTGGCTAACGTTAGTAACGTTAGCTAGGCAATCACGGTAGCTAGCGAACTTATATGGCCAGTCAGCAAGGATTACTTGACAGCCAGGATAACTGTTAAATTAAAATGGCTTGCCATAAGCTATCGTTAGCTTGCTAGCTAAATGTTAAAACGACTTGCCGTGAGATATCGTTAGCTTGCTAACTAGCTAACCCAGCATTGCTAAGCAATGGTAACGTTCATGACAGGGGAGTACAGGGGGAGTACATAACAGGGGGCTATTGCGTACGGGAGGGGTTGGAATAGCTGAATTAATATCTAAATTGATAAGGTTATACAGGTATGGAGCAATTGATTTGAGATACTTAACCCATAGTTTGGCTGCTTGCTCCGAGACACTGGGCCTGTAGTGTAGCTGCAACATCCCCTTCTGTCTCATCTTACGAAACAGTATTTGTTTTCGTAGTAGACACATCATAGCTCGCTCCAACCAAAATGAATATGTGATGACAAACATGTTGAAGATGAGCGGGTAAGGCACTCAATTTATTATGCTACGAACTGCGTCCACAAAACAACAGCTTGTTCATACCCTGTCCAAACGACACAATATTTTAAAAACTCAGCACATGCACAGGCATTAGATGAAGGGAAGGCACCTATTGCAATTACATCTTTTTGTGTAAAAAATTTATTGACTGAGTATTTTGACCACATTGCTGCCATTGACTTACATGGAGAAAGACCTATACTGGAGCCAACCGCAGTGGCGCTAGTGAGCAACGGCACAATAGCCGCTCCCAGCCCAACCAGGAAGTGAGCTTCAAAATGAAAGCCCAGTCTTGGCCCCTTGATTGGAAGCCGGTGTTGTGCCGAAATCAGACTCCCTGCCGGATATTGACTCCCCTCGTGTGCACGCGCGTCCACTCTGCATTACGTTCTTTGCCACTTCTTCATTCTCCTTCCGCGATTTCCGACCAGTATCTTCGTTCTGTCGGAGGATAGATGGACCATTCTGTGTCACTGTCTGTAGCTACGTATAGTTACTCTTTTTCTCATTTTAAATGTTCGATTTCCGTGGCTTTCTGACGTAAATTAACAAGTATACTTTTAAAGAATCAAAACGTTAAAAGAAGATAAAATGCATGTAAAGTATACTTTTCTAAAACATTGTTAATGTTCATCGTGTCTTCTTAGATAGTGTTTAATTTGGCACAGATAGGCTATATTGAATTTATTTTTTCACTGAGGTAGTAGGCTATAACATAGGGGATTTTACCCCATGTCCATTAAATTTTTTTTCAAATATGGCTATGTTCGAATATTTGCAGATATCGACAATACGTAAATATTGTAAGGATATATTTACATATTTAAAATCTACCAAAATGACCCTGTTTACACATCTGGGACTGTATTGTTTACCCACAGGGAGTCAGTTGGAGGCAGGGCTGCCAGAATCTGACTCCACCTCCTTATCTCTACATTGCAATGTTTGACAGACACCAAACCTTCTGTGGTGACACACATAGGCGTCACCTGTGCAGCCTCCAAAGCATTTTCTTATATCTGCAACAGGGGGTCAGTTACAGTGGGGGAGTCAGATTCCGGCAAGGCTTCAGTCCGGCTGCCAGAATCTGACTCCCCCTCCTTATCTCAGGATTGCAGTGTTTGACAAACACCAGAATCACTCTAGTGACACATCTGGACCTCTACTATACAGCCTCAAAAGCAATTGTTCATATCTGCAACAGGGGGTCAGTTACAGTGGGGGAGTCAAATTCCGGCAAGGCCTCAGCGTGTTTCCCCTTGAGCCGACTGAGTCTTGCGTTTGGGTCCGGTGCCCCCTGCGGGAACCCTAACAAAAGGTGTCTTAATATTATATTAATGATAACTCACATAGATATGAACTTAAAAGTTAATTTCTTGAAATACTGTTTTGGGGGTTTTCTGGAGCTGTAAGCCAAAATTATGAATAATTAAACAAATAAAGGCTAGAAATATTTCACTTTGTGTGTAATGAATCTATAATCTATGAAAGTTTCACTTTTTGAATGGAATTATGGAAAAACAAAAACTTTTCCATGATATTCAAATGTTTTGGAAAGGATCTGTATACGGGTCAATTTTGACCCGTAACACCACAGATGTCACTATGGTTAATAATATAAAGTTCTAAAAACCCACAAGCAATTTTATTCTAGAAAGTGTGTTCTAATATTAGTCTATTATAGTCAGATAACATAATTAACCGTTGTCTTCACAATAGGAAATATAATGAGTTAATTTAAACTTTTTTTTAACTGAAAACAAGTGGTATATTGTAAGATAAATGGTCTTGGGACCATGAAAAAATGTTTTAAAGCAGTAATTGTATGGTTATTAATGCATAATAAGTTAGTTATGAGGTAAAAAACAATATTGGATGATAATCATTGTTTTTTGAGTGTTTTGAGCTGAGTTACATCATGGGTCAAATTTGACCCGCTAACACAAAAGGTGTGGACAACTTTCTAACACATTAGGAAGGTTAATCAAGCCAATTTTTAGCTCTATCTGTTCAGCGCCATTATTAGTAAAATGACAGGGTCTGATTTCTTTTAAATTAGCCATACAAACACCCCTAATGGGCTTTTTTAGCAAAGCCTACTCTAGGTCGGGGGGACAGACACTGTCTCAATAGCGTGGAACCTGGGCAGCAGTTTTTGGGAACAAGCAGAAATCTGTGTAAGACAGTAGTTCTGCTGCCTGGTCTTGGCTCTGGTGTGTCAGGAAATAGACTTTCTGAGACTATAAGATATATTCCTGGAAATAAGGAACACACATGGGTTATCCGATGATTCAGTCTTGGCCTCTAAGGTCTAGTTCAAACACTCCGCAACATGTTATGCAGTCTCTTAGTTTCGATAGAATGAGTCGGTTTTTTTCCCACCTCCTTATTGTGATTTCGCACACTGACTGTATGTGGTTGCTCTCCTCAAGTTAGCCTGACCAGGCATGGCTAGCTTTAATGCAAAATGCAAATGGGCTCTGCTTGTTTCATGTTTCTTAGCCCGTTCTGAAAAATGTTTCAAATCACTCACACCTGCATTAGTCCATATACGTATCTCCTTGTCCTGATCCTGCCAGTGCTGACCTGAACACCAGGTATGGAAAACAGAATACTGTATTCCGTGTAGGACAACCACATAGCCATGTTTTTTTTGTAATACCATGTTCTTGAAAATGTCCTGTTGTACATTACACAATAAACAGTTGAGGTCTGCCAAGTAGGAGAGCAGGGAAAACTCATCGTTGCCCCAATGAGACTATAATACCGTTGTTGCAGTTTCCATACATGACCACTAGGCGCCATAATTAAATCTGCTCGTTTCCTGTCCCAGTATTGCGCAATACCCTAAATTGAGATTGAATAGGCTAATTGAAATGATGATTCCAACCCTCAAATAAGGAGAAGAAAATAAGTTATTTGGTTAATTGATTGTATAGATACTGGTGATTATGCATTGCAATTGATTGTATAATTTATTAATGTGGATAGCAGTTTCTGATGAGGAACTATGGTTTTGGGTGGATTCATTTTTTAGTGGGGCTCTGCCCCACCTGCCCATATAGATGGGCTATGCCTGGGTGCAAACAAAAAATGAAAACCTATAAACGCTGTGGCTCTCCTGGACCAGGGCTGGGGACCCCAGAAGACCCTGTGGCTCTCCTGGACCAGGGCTGGGGACCCCAGAAGACCATGTGGCTCTCCTGGACCAGGGCTGGGGACCCCAGAAGACCCTGTGGCTCTCCAGAACCAGGGCTGGGGACCCCAGAAGACCATGTGGCTCTCCTGGACCAGGGCTGGGGACCCCAGAAGACCATGTGGCTCTCCTGGACCAGGGCTGGGGACCCCAGAAGACCATGTGGCTCTCCTGGACCAGGGCTGGGGACCCCAGAATACCCTGTGGCTCTCCAGGACCAGGGCTGGGGACCCCAGAAGACCATGTGGCTCTCCTGGACCAGGGCTGGGGACCCCAGAAGACCATGTGGCTCTCCTGGACCAGGGCTGGGGACCCCAGAAGACCCTGTGGCTCTCCTGGACCAGGGCTGGGGACCCCAGAAGACCCTGTGGCTCTCCTGGATCAGTGTTGGGGACCCCCAGCAGAACATTTGTATGTGTATGACGCTTCCATAACCAGAATTTATTTCTGTCATTTATTTCTGTTTGAGCTGAGTAAGGGATAGAAGAGACACAAGACACATTCTCAGGTGAGACATGATTGGACCGTTACCAAGCAACCAGTATTTAGTGGAATTTATATATTTTTTATTTGTTAAGTCTCCCAGTGTGTCTAATATTTCAGTTCCTACAAAATCAAGCGCAGGCGTCAGTCAGTTATTTTGTTTACACAAACGTGCTAAGCCAGGAGACAGCATATAAAACCTCACCCTGAGAGAGAGAGGCCTAAAAAAGACCTTACAAACCAGCACAGAGGGTGCGTGGAAAAAGGAGGCGAATCTCGAATAAACAGCGAGAATAATAAACCAACAACAACAAAAAAGAAACTGCACGCACTAACTAGTAGGCGTAGACAAGAGGTAATTAGAACTAATAAATAAAGACCCGAAGAAGGTGTGGGAAATAAGAGTGTCGAGACGACGCCCAAGAGAGAAACCCAAAAAGAGGAACCGCAGAGGCAGCTAATAACCATGACACATTTTTTACTGATGCAGGGTGCAAGGGTGGAACACCAGTGCCCCAACCACACACTGAACATGCAATTTCTGACTCATAAGTTCCCATTCCAGGTCATAATTACAAGAAATGCTGTCCAGTTTTGCAGGCTAGGCTAATGACCAAGGTCCCCATTCTACAGAAACTAACCTCATAATTTGGCACTCATTCAAGAGCGTATCCTGGGCCCAGTTTTTCGAAAAGTTTAATCTGGATCAGAATGATCCGGATTTGGAAATCCAATGTTTTGCTATCCAGGATCAGGTAATCCATCTTACTTTTGTGCCGGTTTTTCAAAGCAACATTGGATTGGATCACCCTGATCCAGATACAAACTTTTCAAGATTACCAAATCCAGATTACCAGTGCTCTAAATGGGACTACATATCACAATGTAGGCTACTAGCTATGTAAAGAACAACAGGTAGAATAGCCAGCGTGGGGTCGCTTTAAGTATTTTTATTTGAAGAGACAGAAAACAGCACAATAAAACAATCCAAACATCCCCTTCCATTTTCAAATGTATTTTAAAGAGATACTGCAGAGCCTTTTCTAAGGCCTTTTTTACCACTTCAGTTTGAACTGGAACTCGTGAGTAGGTGTGGTCATATGACGATGATGCCACGTAGTCATATTATGAATATTAATACGGTCAAGGAGTGAAAGGGTGTATCGATATAAGTCGTAATATTAACGTTAGCAGTAATACAAATAAATTTGCATTTGAACTTGCACTAACCAGCTAGCAAAAAAAACTGTTGGTCTCTGCTTTTTTACCACGTGCCCAGCCGAGACCACCCTAGGATCACCTCAACTCCACCCATTTTTATGTTAAGGATATTGTGACGTCACGAACCCCTGGAAACCAGTGTATTGGTAAGCCTACACAGAAACTCAGAAAACACCCATTTTGACTAAACATGAGATTTTTGGACAAAAACAGTTGTGTATGATCATAATCTAACCCAAAACATCAGTTTTCAATGGGAAAAGTCGGTTTTTGACTGCAGTATCACTTTAAACAGTCAGACCCCTCATCTGACCCACAACAAAAAAATAAAAATTTGTGAATAATATACATTATTCACAAATACATTTAGGATATTTTGAAAACATGTTTTAAATCACAAAAAGGCTAAATATCTATGTTGTAAATGTTTTTTTTTTACTTTACTGTACTGAAAGGCATAATTGGTAGCCTAATGTCTATGTGGAAGTTTCAGTAATTATAAAAATGTAAATGATATAACCTGTATAACCTGTATAGCTTCTCCTTGCTAGCTTTAGCCTTTCAGCTACATGCTGACCTGTGTTAATTTGCTTATATTTTAATATGATTACTTCAACACCTGGGTGTGATTTTTAATATTTGGTTGCATATCCTTTGCATGCCATAACTTCCCGATGTCTGTGACCCAACAATATCAAAAGACTCTTGATATCTTATTTTCTGGTACTCCTATAAGCGATACTATAACCTCTCTGCAATGGATCTCTATGGGAATTGGGGGGTGGGACTAGATTTAGCTGTAAATTACACTGGAACAGTATGGAACACATGGTGGGCTAAATGTTTCTAAGTCAGGTACACTGGCACTTGTACTGCTCATATATTTAGTTATGTTCTTTCCAAGCATATTATTACTTATGTTTATGGTTTCACCAAGTATAATAATATTAATAATAATAATAATAATTAAAAAAAGAAAGAACGAGATGAAAGTTTGTATCCAATTCTGTATTCAGCCAGGCAGCACTTAATTTTAGCAACAAATGTAACCGAATTGTTTCAACAAATGTAACAGAAACAGAAGCGGCGCTCCCAGTTCTAAAAATAGGAGTTTGATTTTGGTCACGCAGAAAAATGAATTCTGTTGCTTATTTGAAAAATGAAATAATCTCTGCAGTTGCAGCATAGATAATTGGGAAACGTCAAGGAAAGAGTTGATCGTGGCATTTACACTGCTGTAATAATTATAATTAAAAAATCACAACGCCAATTGGGGTCGGCAATGGCGCTTAGTGTTAACATAATACAGCCATGACTGTCACCAAAATACATCACCGGAGATCACATAGGCATATCTATGAGCCAGCCAGATGAATGGCTAGCTAGCCACAGAACAGAACAGGTGCGATAATAACAAATATTGCATAAACCTCATTAGTGCACTGACCGGAATACAACCACAAATTAAATAACCAAATAGCCTAGAGTTTGTCACAATTCAGAACTCCCTGCCTCACTCACAGAGGCTGCAATCATAACCATGCCACAGCGGGCCCCAGAGTAAATTAAAAAAATGAACCCGTATAGGACTACCTTATCGGTTGATGTACCGGTTAGTTCAGAAGCCGGTGGCAGTGAAGGTCCCTTCAGGAGTGAAGGGGGCTGTGGAGCCTGCATGTCCACGTTAGCTTGCAGGCTAGCATGACACTCACGGGATGTCGTTGCTGTGGCCGTTTCTCCTTCACTGCCAGGGCCCGCAAACGTCTCACGACGATCCTGCGAGTGCGAAGTCCTGGTCCAAACTTTTTTCATCTTCCACTTCCAGACGTGGTTTTTTAAGAAAACGGGTCAATGATAGCTGTTTAGTCATAGTTGGCTCATACTAGGCTGCTACTGTACATGAAACCGAATTGGCGCGCGAGTTCGTAATGTAGCCTAAACAAACATAAGATAATTTCTGCTATAAAAGTGCCGTGTCATCACATAGTAACGAACATAGCAACGGGCGAAGGAGACAAACAATCACATCCAGCGTTTTCTCCAGTTGGTTTCAATGGCATCTCCACACTTTTTAGAGATTATTAATACATAACGATTCCCCAAAACAAAACAATTCACATTTAAGGTAATTATGAATCTGAATGGGTGGGCAAGTTGTCAATCTGGGCGGGCCTGGGCCCACCCAGGCCCGCCCATAGATCCGCGACTGCTGGCCAGTCAAGGTTGGATCAACAGTGGTATCTCATGAGATCAGAACGGCAATATTTGATTGCCCAGTGCCCAAAATTTGCAGAACAGCTCAATGCAATGGACCAGCTGAAGGAGGAGGCACTTTACAATCTGCGGACTGAGTATTTGGACTATCTGATTTCTCCAGATAGTGATGAAACCAAGCGCAGGATTGTCCAAGGGATAAGGTCGTACCTAGAGAAAAGACAACATTTTCTCTACCTCCGGCGGTCAAAGCAGGCATGGGAGGAGGTAAACCAAATGTGGAAACTGGCTTGGGAAAAGCACCACTGTAAGTCAGGAGTTACTGCCAAACCAGTTTCTTCTGTGGCAGTACAGCCTGCGCTGATAGGAGCAGTGGATGGAGCCATTCCAGCCATAACCCAGGCACCACCCCCCACCGAGAACAGTACACCACTCTCCATTGACTCATCCCCACCCCCTTCAGGCTTGGACAATTCAAAGTGACTGCCAGTAACCACACTGGGGTTCTAGGACGTAAAACTGGCACTCTGCCCACCCCCCCACATCCCTACCACCACCTTTTAACATAAGACCATGCCCATGTTTTTAAGTCACTTTTCTAAAGTGTAGGTGCCCCCGCCAATGCTGTTCCTGGACACTTATGGACAAGTCTGCCCTATTCAGGTGATTATTTGGACTGGCAATCCCGTGGATGGTAAATCCTGTCCGTAAGGTTCCCCTGAATGGACTAAGTGCGTATAACATGCAGTGTTCCCCTCTTCACATGTTGCTGTGAGTGATAAGGCCTAAACCCTCAAGTCCCACAGTCTTCTCCTGCCACTCCCTGAAGGACCCCCAGAGGCACAAGTGCAACCGGACCCATGCCCTGCTGCGGGAAGCTAGCCTAAGCGACTGCCATCAGCAGTCCACCCAACTGGACCCGAGCTCAAGGAGCCAAAACGGATTCCGACAGGGAAAGAGGTGCTTCTCCGCCCGTCAGAAGAGAGGTCTTGACCGCACTTTTCCACCTGTGTATCGTCCAGCTGCCTGTCACAGGAGACCAAGGTGCCATGACAGCCGTGACACAAAAAAAAAAAAAATGTCTGCACCACACCGGATCATCACAATGGGACTATTAAACTGGACATGGACTAATTGTTTTAAAGATGGTTAGTGAACCATTAGGACAGTTGTTTTCATGCGGCTATCATTGTACAATGATATATACGATGTCCAAATGTGTGGTTGTTATGATGATCGAACCATAGGCTCTTAGCAGCTGCATGCACCTATCGTTCCAAGAGAGGGAATGACGGGATGTTGCCTAATGTATTTTGCTCTTTCTCTCTCTCTCTCTCTCTCTCTGTCTCTCTCCCTCTCTCTCTCTCGGCCTCTCTCTGTCTCTGCCCACCCCCACACACACATCCCTACCACCACCTTTTAACCTAATACCATGCCAAGTCCCTTTGATAGAGTGCAGGTGGCCCACCAAATATTGTTCCTGGACACTTATTGACAAGTCTGCCCTATTCATGTGATTATTTAGACTGGCAATCCCATGGACGGTAAACCCTGTTCGTAAGCTAGCCTAAGCAACTGCCGTCAGCAGTCCACCCAACTGGACCCAGGCTAAAGGAGCCAAAATTGATTCCGACAGGGAAAGAGGCGCTTCCCCGCCCGTCAGAAGAGAGGTCCTGAATGCACTTTGCCACCTGTGGATCGTCCAGCTTCCTGTCACTGGAGACAGAGCCCCCGCACGCCGTGCAGAACTGGTAGAGACACTGTTGGGAGCAGGTTGCATTTCACTCACGCAATTGCAACATTAATGGGAAAAAGCACTGCATGTCACCCAAAGTCCAGGGAACCTCTTGTCCCTTGCCAGTCTAGATACCCGGACACTGGAGAAGGAAGAGACTGAAACCAGGGTGTCATAACAGCAGCGACACATAAGAGTGTCTAATGGAGATATGTCTCCGCAGCACACCGGATCATCGTGTGACATACGCCAGTGTGTCCATATATCTGCTGGCCAGCATATCACAATGGGACTATTAAACTGGGCATGGACTAAATGTTTTAAAGATTGTTGGTGAAGCATTTGGACAGTTGTTTTTGTTGTTAGCAGGTAACTGCATCTTCAATGTTCAAATGTGTAATGTGATTCCTATTTGGTGATGTAAGAATAGGTTTTTAGCGGGTGCATGCACCTATTCTTACAAGAGAGGGATGTAAGATATCTAATATTTAGATATACACAAGTAAAGTACCCGCCCCCCCCCCCCCCTTCTCTCTATCTCTGTCGCTCTCTGTCTCTCTATCACTCACTTACCCCCACCAACATCAAAGATGTCATAAATGACCCCCCTCCCCCACACCTTAACCCAATCAGGGCTTGGATCCCCTCCCTGTCAAGGTATTTTATGAGTGTACCACAGAAAAATAATTTAGTCCGTTTTGGAGTTTGTTTGGTGAAGAAGTCATTATTTTTGGTTCCTCGTGCGTTTCCTTTTTTTCCTGTTCAGCTGGAGGATAAATAATATTGGCAATTTTTGGCTTATCTCTCTCTTTTCTGGTATATTCAAATTAATGTCTGGTTTAATGCCTTCCCTTTTGTAAATTATAAGTAGTCAGCCTACATTCCTTACTGAATGTATGATTTCCAGTCATTATTCTAATTGACTGTTTTCCATTTAATAAAATTATTTAATCTCAAGACCTGATTTAGACTTTGTTTTGACTTGTTGGTTGATCCACCAGGTTACTGTTTGACTTACCTATTAACGAATTTGGCAAATTAATTGATGATTGTAATTTTTAATAATAATTATTAAATTAAATCACTTAAAACTTATTTTGAATGGAGGTTAAGTGAGGGGTTCTAGCACGCAATATCGCTTGTGTTCAGTATTCAGAGTGCCAAACGTTTTAACAAGGGTATTGACTGTTGTAACTGCTGGATTCAGATAATACACATTTTACCTAGTCCTCACTTACCTGACAGGAGAAAGGCAAAAGGTGGTTAGTGTTCCAAGCCGGAACTGGATGAGCAGACAGACAACAGAGCGCGTAACTCCAATAAATTATGCTTCGAACAATACTCCTGAAGCATAGGGAGAACATTAATGACAGACAGTCCAGGTATGAAGATGCGGGAGCAGTGGAAGCAGGAGAAGCCGGGGAAGGTTATGGAGACGGACAACAGGGTTGGTGGAGCAGGGGATGAGCGGGAGTGGGAGCGGGAGCGGTAGAGCAGGACAGTGGAGCGGAGTCCAGGCAGGACGCAGGCGTGGCAGCAGGGCAGCGGCAGTAGCAGCACGGCAACAGCAGGGTGGCAGCAGCGACAGCACATCAACAGCAACGCAACACTGGCAGTAAGCGGGCACCGCCGCAGGGTGGAAGAGCAGGAGCCCAAGCTGCATGCACACACGTCAGGTGGGAGGCAGGTAAACCGCAACACAGGCAGGGATTACAGACGATTGCAGACTGGCAGACTGAAGCAGACAGAGTTAGAATAGCGGGACGAAACAATGAACAGCGGGTAGTGCTGTTCCAGACTGAGCAGACTTAGACTAGGCAGAATTGCAGGGCGAGTAAACGCCGGCATCGAACAAGACATTAAAGCAGCAACTAGACAGGGAACCAGACAGGACCAGAGGTTTCAGACAAAGAGCATTAACGACCTGGCACAGGACAGAAAACACCGGGTGACTAAATGCAAACATTAATTAGAATCAATTAGGTGCCGCGTGCAAATGTATGCGAGAGTGATTAACAGAGCGGAGAGTGTGGAATGCATGCGAAACGGGGGAACGGGATAGGCTGAGATAAGTGCAGTGAAACAGAGTGACACAAACGGGAAAACACGCCCAACCTGCAGCAAGGGGGAAAACGGACAATGGAGAGACAAACACGAGACAGGGGGAAAGGGAAAACACGGTGAAACAATAGGACGGGAGTGGAACGTTACAGTTATAATATTATCAGATCAAAAATGTCTACGACGTAAAAAAAGCCAAGTTACTCACGCATAGCCGACATAGCGCTGTCCATAAGTTCTTAATTCCAACTAGGCCTGCCTTTAAAAGTCTTGATATCAAAATGTGGCCAAGTTACAACTAACAATATTGCTTATCGTAGCTCACAATAAATAAACTAGCTCTATTCCAAAGCAATGCTATCCAAACTTTCCTAAATTATTTAATGCAACTTGGCCCTGTGTTTCTTCATCTTTGCATGTGAAGAGATTGTGCCTCATGGAACAACATATGATTTCCATGAATGTTTTTAACAGTTGATGAATAATTATACTCCAGAAAGGATATGGTTGTACTTTGTTGGCAAGTTTACTTTAGAAAATATACAGGTTTAAAAATGTTAACTGCTGCTACGAATTCTTTACAATTCACAAACAGACATTTATATGAAGAAATATCATGTACAATAGAGAAAGGGGTGATGAATAAATAAATGCAGATAAAAATTAGTAATATTTTTACCTAGAAAATAGCGCACATAAAGCATTTTTACAAACGTATCCAGACATGTTTGTGGGTCAGATGGTGGCAAATAAATAATAGTACCAATTTTCTTAACATAATAGTATTTATGATATTTGCAAACAGAATTTTGTGAACACAAGGATATCTATGCTCTGTAGGACCACACAGGTTTTGATAGAAATCCAAATAAATAAATCAATAAATACATAATAATAATAATTAAAATAATAATAATAATACATTTTATTAATTCTGTGCTTTTCATAGACCCAAATCAGTGGATGCAGACAATTGTTCAAACATGCCCTATAGTGTAGTAATTTTTCTGTTTAATTTCTAAGTGCATTTGCCAAGTTGCATTAAATAATTTAGGAAAGTTTGGATAGCATTGTTTTGGAATAGAGATAGTTTGTTTAGTGTGAGCTACGATAGGCAATATTGTTAGTTGTAACTTGGCCACATTTTGATATCAAGACTTTTGCAGGCAGGCCTAGTTTTTGCAAGTTGGAATTAAGAACTTATGGACAGCGCTATGCAGGCTATGCGTGAGTAACTTGGCTTTTTTTACATCGTAGACGTTTTTGATCTGATATCACTTATTTTTTATAGCTAACTAATGATGAATAATGCATGAAGATAAACACGGAGAGAGACATGCATTCCAAAGAAATGTATGCAGACATTCGCTTAAACATACCGCCCTCTATTGACAAGAATGAGAACAGTTATCCTATTACAGACAGCACACAATTACATTAAAAGAGTTTGTAGATGAGCAGTATTTAATGTGTAATGAAATACAATGAACAGCACCACCTGAGCTATGGATCATGAAGCAGCATGTAAATTAATAAAGTGTATATGGAGACATGCTTGCACAATGGGGTAGACGCAAACATATTCTACCTTAAAGACATACAGCCTAAATAGCTAGTACAGCCTAAATCGTTTGCATCAGTAAAATATGGAAATACAGTTTTAAAATAGGGCTATTAGTATTCTATGAAATACATTTAACGTTAGGCTATTCAACACTGGATTGCCGGATGCGTAACTCCAACCTTCCATGTGTGGGCTACGAGCTAGCGAGCGAGCTAGTGAGTTCATAAGCACAGCAGAGTTAGGCTATTCAACACTGGATTGCCGGATGTGTAACTCCAACCTTCCATGTGTGGGCTACGAGCTAGCGAGCGAGCTAGTGAGTTTCTGCACAGCAGAGTTTTTTTTCCCAGTAGTGTAGAACGTTACCTGCGGGAAATGTTTTGTTACCGGACAGCTAGGTTTAGTTTTGTTTTCTGTAGTGCAATGAATGTAGGCTATAATGCATGTTGATTCGCTTCGTAGTAGTCTAGCTTGTTTCTGCTTCCTGACGAGAAGCAGGAAGTAACGTTGGTGAACAAGCTTAATTGGACAACGCATATTTCCCAGGAATCTTAGCCAGAAAGAAAACAGTAGATACTACTAAGAAAGTAGGCTACATACCAGAGATTATTCTTCTTCTTATTATTATTATTATAATTATAATTAAAAGTGTTTGCAGTAGTGGCCGTTGCAGTGGTACAGCGGTAAAAAGCGCCGACTTTTAGTCGGTGCGGTTGTACTCCGAGGATCGGGGTTCGCGCTCCGGTCCTGCCAGATCCGAGCATGGCCGGCGCCCTGTGGAAGCAGCAATTGGCGGTTGCGTCCGGGTGGGGGGAGGGGCTCGGAGAGAATCGCTGGCGCATAGCAGCCCTGGGCGGGCTGGAATTACGGTCAGGAGCTCGGAGGAGTTGCGCCCTGAAGAGGACGTGGCGCCCTCCCTTCCTATCGCCGGCTGACGGGGTTGTGTAGCGGTGATTCTCTAGCGGTTGCTACACGGGGGGAATTGAAAAAGAATAGGGGTTCAATTGGATACTAAATTGGGAGAACAATGGGGAAAAATCAGAAAAAAATCATAATTTTTTTTAAAAAAAAGTGTTTGCAGTAAGCTACATTATCAGCAGAGTAGCGTAGACTAGAGCCACATTCGGAGGCTATTTTTCTTTTTTAAAGTGACTAACCATGAATCAAATATGTTTGGGGAATTGATGGTTTATAAATCCGATCTCTTAAAGGCTTGCAGCTTAAAAGAGGCTATCATCAATTCTTAATGTAGGCTATTATCGTAACTGCAAGGGGTTGCCACAGTCAGTCAGTCATGACCGCAAGAGCAGAGCGTAACACCCTCCCCAAATCAGACAAGAGCAGAGCGTAACACCCTCCCCAAACCAGACAAGAGCAGAGCGTAACACCCTCCCCAAACCAGACAAGAGCAGAGCGTAACACCCTCCCCAAACCAGACAAGAGCCAGCGTCCGGTTTGGGGAGGGTGTGATATAGTACAAGTGAAATACAAGTGAAACATTGAACAGTTAATATTGGAAACCTCTTTTGCCTTTGCAATAAAAATATGTTAATGTGTCAATGTGAAAATAATAACAGTCTAAGAAATGAAAAGTACTTAAAAGTTGCACATTGTTTTTGTGGAAAATACACATGTGCCCTGCTGGGCTCAAACCCACTAGGGCCGCCGCGGGAGCCGAGAATTGTTTAGCTAAACGCCCCTAAACCGAAACCCATTCATTCTCAATGGTAGTCCTAAACCACTACCGATGCAATATATTTCTGGCCGCAACGTCGGTTGCGATGGAGCTGTGGCGCTGTTTCGTGCTTTACACTGGACGCAATGAGACTGCGAGCAGTTGAGTCCTCCCGGAGCGCGAGAGAGAGAGAGAGGTCGGAGAGAGCGCGAAGCGAAGCACTGAAGTTCCTGAGGAGGATCGATTTAGTTTTTTTAATCACACGTAACTACATTTCATTACCTTTTAAAACCAAGCTAATTTAAGGTTGATTTTGTTGACTTCCATCGTCAGGACGAAAATAGCCACTTCATTCATTAGTTGATTTTGCTGTTTAAACATTTAGTTCTGTCCCTTTACAATTTGGTGTGAGTGTATTTTTGTGCTGTTGCTACACTTGGTTGTTTTACAGAGCGGTTGCTTTTATATATATATATATATATATATATATATATATATATATATATGGGTACTGGATTGGGGTATACATAGGTGTGTATTGGTGTATATACGTGCTGTATAGGGGTGTAGTATATGTTTGTGCATATGGGTGTTTGTGGGTACTGTGTAGAAGGGGAGTCAATGTGTAATGCAGGAGAGACTGACATTTTGAAAGGACCTGAGAGCTGGGGTTTGTCATGCGCATCAAAGGACCAGGCAGCCTTGAAATAAACACTTGGCGACTAGGATGTCCTTTGAATGTATGGGCCATTGGCTCACAGGAATGTCCCGATCTGGGGAAAAGACTGATAAGGAACTGTGTCGTGAGTGAATATGTGTTTTGGGGGCATTAAGGGCAGAAGGGGTCATTAACCCACTGACTTACTATGGGAAAGGGAAATTGGAAATGGCCGACTCGGACACCTGTTGACCTCTCCCGTAACCTCATACCTAGGTCAGTCCTAGGGGAAAACCTCCGGACAATACCACAGTGCCCTCATGTTGAATCCTATGTCATTACACCCTTTACTTCTCTCCTGGAACAGAACTCTGAAACTTCTGTGTTGGGATGGTCAACAGACTATGTAAAACGTACAAACATTGCACATGTGATTCTTATATTGTTACATTATGTCTTATGTAGTAGTAACAGGAATTGCATGTAAAATGGTTCATCAGAAGGGAATTTTCATGACAACTGCAACATAATAATATTTAATCTGTTAATAATAATCATAATGGTAAGCTGTTTGGTATGGATGTAATCCAGTAAAATCAAGGAATCAAATGAGATACATTGCATACCAAATGGAATTTAGTAAAACATAGTTCCAATAACTCTGTAAAACTGTAACACTGGAATGTCCTCTCTGGTAATCAACTCCTTTTCCCTTCACCCTACTCAGCAACGGTGGGGGTCTAGATTCCCGATTCGACCACACCTCCAGGTTAATTTATGGCACTGCCGCCTGGTTCAAACGCAGGATTTGGCTTAAAAGAAAGGGAAACAAACCAATCTGGGAGCATCGTAACCGATCTCCCACACCGTGCAGATTATGTGCATACTCTATGTGTTTGTGTAGGGAGCATCGTAACCGATCTCCCACACCGTGCAGATTGTGTGCATACTCTATGTGTTTGTGTAGGGAATATCGCAATCGATTTCCCACACATTGTGCAGATTTCTGTGTGTGTGTGTAGCTGAAGCAGGCCGGGTAAGATATTTACTCTGTGTTTCTTTTCTTAATTTCTATGTTTTGTAATTGACCTAATTTTAAGATAATGACCTACCTGCCTGTGAATAAATTCTTATTATTTTCACTTGCGTGGTCTCCATGACTCTAATCCATTTTTTATACCTTTTTCAGCCTAAGTTACGACTGAATACTCAGGGGAACAATTCTGACCAATGACCAACTGATCAGTGGCGTGGTACAGTATGGGGAGTGCTTAAGTTGGGCAGGCGACCGGGTTCGGCCCGTATACGGATTGGTTGAGGCACGGCTCTGGGAATTTGACGTGAAGAGAGCCCCTTGGACGTTTTTACGTCGGTTCTTGTCAAATTAGCCTTAAGGAGCCCTCTGAGTGCACGCTGACCGGGGCTCGCAACTATCTATGTAAAATATAATACATGTATTGTGTCGGCCAGACCCCCAACCTCTATGTTCTCCACCGAACTGAGATTCGGCAATAATGCTAATCCCGGGAGCATATATTGAGTAATGCTGGCATCCGAGGAAGAGTCGAGTGTAACCACTCTGAGCTTCACGCATGATTAAAGTAAAATTCTAAATTATATTTTAATATGGTTACGAGTAAACCAATTGTAACTGTTACGCTTACTGTTTGTGATCATAGATATATTCGATGTGTGGTTCAGCTCCTGTGTGAGTGTTCTAATGCTCCCATTGGAATATTGACATTTGGACGATAGGTCGGATATATCCGTGATGACAACATGGCCCCGTTTGCGAACGGAGAATAATAAGAATCATACTGATCCGTTTCAGGCCTGTCTTAAGCGGGATATGGAGCAGCGCATTCATATCTGACTCGTGGCGACGGACTCAGTATATTCTTAAATGTACTTGTAATATATACATGACCGGAGGATAAATCACTAAACTCTTTTTATTTACATCACAACAGCAAAGGAAAAACATATTTGCTCCTTCCCCTCCAGCTATTCCCTCATTGGTCTAGCTGTGCGGGTTCTACAAATGGTGACCCCGACGTGATTCCAGTTGCTGTTTCTGAAGTTTCAGTGACAGGTCCGACCGACGTGATCCCTCCGGCAGGAGGGTGTCTGCTTTTTCCTTTACTTCCTAATTTCTCCTGCACCGTTGTCTACAAAATTCCTTACAGTTTGGCGTAATTGACAGCATACTCCGAACAAGGGATTTTCTGGTCAGTGTAACTCCTGGTTCTTGATCCTTGGTGTGGTGAGTAACACAATTATTTTCTGTAGTAGCATATACTAGGGAGAGTTTTTGTTGTTTCACCATGTAGACACTGTTTAGGGGATCGACATATCCCGGACAGGCCCTGGGACCGTAGAAACCGGGCGCTTTCCAGATTACTACCCTTTAGGGGATTAATAAACAATGGAAGGCAGGGAAAGATAGGAGAACTGCAACTGAGAACTGCATGGTTTTCTAAATCTGTGTAATTGTGAGGTAGCAGCCTTCACTGTTATATATATATATATATATATCTATGTATGTGTGTATATATATGGGTAAATATATATATCTATATATATATATATAATGTTGACACTGTCATTCTAGAATGCAGAAGTTTTATATATTATAAGGTCATTATGACTGCAATAATTATAGAATCCTAGAATGGGTAACTGGAAGATGAGTGCTTCATGGCTCAACTTAAAAGTTTGAGGATGTATTAAATACAGTAAAAGGTTTGAGATGCTGTTAACATAGATTGTTGTTGTTAACCTAGGTTTGAGATATTACGTAGAAGGTATGTTGATGCAAGGTACTGTTCTGTTGTTTCACCATACTGTGGGAGACACAGAGGATCTTGTTCAGACACAGAGCGTAAATCTAAATCATGTGACAAGAGCACAGTAGGCACTGCTCTACAATCCAGCAGGCCATGCTTTCAGAAGAAAGCAATCTTTAAAGAACTGCATAACATCTTTGCAGAAGTTAACAAATAGCACATAGGCTATTTTTATGTAAAAACAGAAGTCTTCCTTCTGTAGTTATTTTTTGTGCCATATTGGTTTCTCTTTTTACTTTTAATTTTTGTCTAGCTATACATCTGTAATACCAGAAAGTTAAAGTGCATAGTATAGATAAATAACTCTAAATCTATATAAATTGCCTTGGCATGTTATTTAGGAAATGTTGGGATTCATCAACATACCTACGTGTGTGCCAATTAAATTAACTGAGGTATGATTTTAAATCTCATGGATGTATTTCTGGGTAAATTTCCTCTAGCACAAAACCCTGTGCTAGAATGTCTGTCTGACATCAATAAACCAGTCAATGCCATAAAATGAACCAAAAGCCAGCTGAGCTTTCACTTGCCTAAATTAGGGCCAGCATAGTCTGTTCCTGCAGGGCAAAGTGTTTTGGACTACTAAGAAAGTCTTTCTAGGCAAGGCTCCTAAATGGTTTTACAGTTTGGGAGAATAGTTCTTCCTCAATTAAATAAATAAATAAATAAATAGAAGAAGAAGTAATTTCTTCATTAAGTTTATTCCATATTTGCACCTTTCATTTAAAAGCTGAAATAGGGTCATTTTCTAGCAAAGACTGGCGTATTGGTTTATTTTGTCTACTTTCTTTCTATCTGTCTACTTTCTTTCTCTTTATGTTTTCTCTACCCTTCTTTCTCCTCTACCTGTCTTGTGGAATATCTTCCTTCTTTAAAAAACAGTGAAGCTACATTCTTTTAAATATTTTATGGATATTACCTGTGCTTTGACATACAAAGACTGTTTCAGAGGAAGCACTTACAATGACACAACCATTGCAGTTAGGTATAAGGGGCCACATAAGGTCAAAATTCATGTTATGCGCATCAGACCTGGGTCAAATAATCAATTCAAATATTGCATAAATATGTTATTTACTTTGTTTATTTTTAAGTACTTTATTTTTTACATTTGTCATATACAGAAAACACACTCTGGATTCAGCGGAGTTAATATTCATCCAGTTATCAGGACTGAATGGCTTGAAATACCCTTTTTCAGGCGTTTTCTGAGGTTTAACACAGAAATGTATATTCAAAGGAATGTTCTTTGATTTAAGGAAACCAGCGTATGGCTTCCTTAAATCAATCAGACTGCTAATCATTGGGGGGGGGTTGATATTCCAGTTTCCAGAGGCCTAGCCAGGAAACAATCTATTGTAGTGTTAATCAAGAGTCCTTGTTTGGAATAGTTCATGATCACCCACTCCCAGTTGAGTACTATGCCTTATACTTATGAACTCTATTTTTCTTACCAAAAGTTGCCCAAAAATATCAGGGTGGCAGGCTTAACTTAGAATCAATTTAGAATCAACTTAGAATCTTACAAAGGTTAAGGTTATAATGCTTAAACAACAGACAGATCATGTTTGAGTTTTGTTTATTAAGGTTTTTCTAGAGATTCCATATTATACAAACAAGTAATACACAGGGAAAACAAAGCATACATGGGAAAAACAACAATGGAACTGAAACAAAGAATTGCTGAACACCAAAGTACAATCAGGTGTTGCAATGCCAGTTATCTCATGCTTATTGAAAAAACTATGCTATCCAAATGTAGTTTGATAATTCTAGATTAAAAAGATTTAAAATAATTTATGAACGCATTGAGTCCTTTTGGTTTTAATATTGAATCTGACCTTGCACACAATCAATGATAAGTTTTTTTTTTTTAAGTGATTGTTGGGTCTCGGCTGGATTCGAACCGATATTTGAAGAAAGGGGTAGCCTGAGGTCAAAATCGCTGTTACAGCAATCCGTGACTGGCCCCCGCGTGAGAGACTGCAGTTCTAACCACTAAGCCACAGTAGCTTATTGGAAAGCATGAAGCCATTAGCTACATTAACATTATAAAACATTAGTATGAAACGTTTTTATTGGACGATAAGCTTGATGAGCAGGTATACGGACCATACCCTCAAATAATAATTCTCCCCACTGGATAACATCGCGACGGAGGCAGGCAGTTTGGCAGGAAAATGGGAAGAAGAAGAATAAGAAGAAGAAGAAGAAGAAGAAGAAGAAGAAGAAGAAGAGGAAGAGGAAGGAGAAAAATGGCAAAATAACCCAAGTTTGGGGCTTTATTGTGTGGATGTGTGAAGTTGTATCTGAATGCTGTGTGGTTACATGAGGTCAGAACATACAGAAGTTAATGTTTTTAAGGGCTGAGAGTCTATGGTCATTGTGGTTACTTCTGTAGGAAACCCTGAAAAGCAGGGGCGGGGCCAGTGGTGGCACTGGCCCACACTGGAATCTGATTGGCCACCCCTGGTGCCCCCCCCTACCAGAACCGGAATATGATAGGCCATTGTCTTGTCAGTATCGATGAAAGAAGCCTCTGTAGCCCAATGGGAATGGACATAAAATGAAGCGGAACCAAAGTTGCATCTTCCAATGACAGAGCTAGTCGCCTCACTTCAGCATTCAGCAATCAACATTTTAACGTCTGCCGCTGAGAAGATGCAAGATAATTTGACGCTGTCGTCGCTGAAGAACAAAAGTGGAATATAGGTAGGGAGGTCGAACGTTCTGCCCGCAATGTAATTACAATGGGCATTCCACACACAAAACAAAATTGACGTCTGGGCTCATTTCAACATGTCATTTAACAAGGAAATCTACTAAACGAGAGTAGATGGAGCTATTAATTTGTTTCAGAAGTGTACTTACACTTCAACAATGTTATTTTTTTACTTTAGAAGCCAGACATTATTATGCTAATTTGACTGTTTACGAGCATTTGTGCCTATACTTAACGCTGTACCGAAATCAATGGGGTCATTATAAAACATCCAACCACATTGAAGTCGTTAATACACATTTTATTACAAGAAAAACTCACTGTGAAATGTTTTAGGTGTTAATCGATCGGTATGTATCGATACTTTCGTCTATTTAGGTGTCCTGAAAACGTTACATGTGCCGCGCGTCCTACGGGAATTCTACAGCCACTTCTAATCAAAATCTCGTCTACAGTATGGTATAAAGCATTTTAATATTGCGAATGGGTGTTTTTTTTAAATTAACATGAAAAGGGAACATGCACCTTATAGATTCCGAATCCAAAAACTGAGAATTCTGATAACCAGTGCCAGCTAAAGTTGCTAGCTGCTATGTTTTTCTCTGGACTTTTATATCGCCGGTAAACTCTATATGAACAACGACATTTTTACATGTAGATCATCAAAATCTCGTCTACAGTATGGTATAAAGCATTTTAATATTGTGAATGGGTGTTTTTTTTTAATTAACATGAAAATGGAACATGGGTCAGACCCAGACGCATTAAGTAGGCTAATCAATGTTACTGTTGCGAATACAGTGGAATTCTGAAGCCGCGGGACCCGCCAAGTTTGAAACTGAGACGTTTGGCAAGTATGGCGTTTTGGGAGTACATATTTAATTAAATACAACACGCCATAACAATATATGTGAGTAAATGTGTAGAGTATATTAGTTTTGCTGTACGAATACCACAAAATATCGGTTCTTGTTGTTGAAAAAATAAGGATAACGGTATCCTAAAAGCAGCACAGATTATGTGTTTCCGTCCAACGAGAGTGATTACACGGAAGTGAAACGGGCTAATTTAAAAAAATAATTTTAAAGTGAACAAACGTCCTTTTTCTGACAAGCTAGCGATTTATATATTGTTATTTGATTATATTGTAGCATTTAGGACAATATACATGAAAAATAAGCTGGCAAAATATGTTTTCTGAAAAATTACGAAAACGGGTTTGACCTCCCTAATATAGGTAACGTTAGGTAGCTAAACTGAAGTTCAAATGTGTTCTTTTTATGTGGACTGTAATGGACTAGATAATAGAAGTTAAAAGGTAAATGCATAACGTAACTTCTAGATAGCGTTAACTAGCTAAGTGAATGCTAACACAGGCTCGGCTAGCGCTAAGCAAATGCCAACAGGCTCGGCTAAGACATAACGTTAGCTTAAGATAGCTAACGTTAGCTAACTAGAATATATTACATTAACGTTACTATGAATGATGAAAGGCTTAGTAACATTGGAGCAGGCACGTGCAGAGGGGGTGGCTCTGGGTGCCCGAGCACCTGCCCCTTTTGCCCGATGTGCCCCTTTCAGGGACGTAGGAAGCGGTTAATTTAGCGAAATTGAAATTGTACCGAAAAAAAAGGTTTGCTATGTACTTTTAGTTTGAAAGGCATGCTGTGAGAGCGCAGTCAACAAGTCATCATCAATCTGAGCGTTGCCCCTAGCACTGAAGTGTCCCCCAAATGTTTTTTCTAGGTTGATGTGCCCTTTTCTCACTTTGAGCACCTGGCCCTCAAAAGGTCTCTGCACCTCACTGCATTGGAGTACTTAGCATTGAGGCCAGGAGAGCAAAGTTACTCAATCTGGATGATTTTGTCAAACATTTTGCCAGCCACCACCAAAACAGAAGAATGAAACTGTTTTAATCCATTTAAAGGATCGTACAGGACCCACATGTCTAAAAGAGTGGCATGGTCCTTTTAAGGATTAATCATGCTGCTGCCATTCTGGATAAATTTATGTTTGTGTTTGAAAATGAATAAGAAGGCCTTGTCACAAATGTCAGCTCCGCTGTTTATTCAAGTGTAGGTAATGTTGCTTACCTGGCATTGTCTGATTACAGTATCTACATATTTGCATGGAACTTATGGCTCAAGTTTATAAAAATGCAAAAAATATCTTCATATATATGGAGCCAATCCCCCCCACACAAATACCTTTTTTGCCCACCAGTCACAGAAGTGACCAGTCAAGAGCTAAATGGTTATGTTTTGTTTTTTGTATTCATTTTATTTTATATATTTTTAGGTTCAAAACCTCATTGTTGTTACGTTTCTGTCATTTTTATGCCACGTTTCATGTTTAGTTTGTCACAGTTTATTTTCGGTTTATGTCATGCTTGTGTTCTGTTTATGTTCGATGCAGTTCATTGGTAGCATACACATTTCCATGTTTTTCTGCAGCCTTGCATTCATGCTGTTTTCCCTCTCTCTCTTGCTGTCACTCAGCCTTCCCTAATTGTTTCATTTTCCCGTGTCTATTTACTAATCTACTAACATTAGATCAGGATTGGGTAATACTAACTCTCTAACCATGTGTTCATGTTTACCTTACGTTTCTTGTGCATGTCATTTACTAATTTACTAACGCTAGGTCAGGATAGGTTTATTACTAACGATTACTAATTATCTTGTTACCTCGTCAGCTTTCCACACCTGATTCCCCTTCGCATGCTGCTCTCAAGCTAAGTGTCTGCACCTGTCTACACCTGCATATAAGCTCAGTGTTCATGTCTTGTCTTCGTTAAATTGTTGCCTGTTAGTTTACTACTGTCACTTTTGAGCGTTTACTTTGTCTGACTACTGTTATAGATCCAAGCCTGTTTACTGACCATCGTTACTGCCTGCCTACCGTTTTGTACTGCCTGTTTTTTGACCACGAGTTTTGCCTGCTGTCTATTTGTACCTCTGCCCCGTGGATAGGACTTCGGTCTGACTCCTGCAACGTCCCACGACCTACAAACTCTGCTTGACCCCTGTATTGTACTTCTGCTCCGCTGACAGCTACTCTGGTTACTGAACTTGTGCATGGTGTACCGATTCCGAGACTGCCTTCTCCCTCGGTACTTTACTTTACTGGTTTTTTTGGCTGGATTTATTGGTTTTTGGACTTCGCTTGTGTGACTACGATTTCTGGATTTCCCTATAATAAAGTCCTTGCGGACATTTATTATCACGTTTGTGTTCTGAGTCGTGCATTACGGGTCCAACCCGCTCACACCCGTCTCAATTGTACTGTACAAACTACTGTGAATATTGGAATATTGTACATAGCACTTTTCTATTTACTTTGCTTTTATGGCCTTTTATGCATTTTCATACTGTTAATATGTAAAATAGTTATTTATTTATGTTTGTATCTTTAATATTCTGAATAAACAATTTAACTGTTAAAATGTTAATTCTGACCTGGAATGTATCCATTTATTCTCATGCTATTTTATTTTGTTTTAGGGGTGCTCTTAATATTACTGGTTGTCGCCACCTAATGGCCATTTATGTAGTGTAGCTACAGGCAGTTAGCTATAATAGTGTACAGATTTATTTTGACTTTATTGTTTGGGTACAAACACATTTATTTATAATCTTACTTTTCTCTATACTACATGGGTATTGAAGATTTGCATTTGCATTTGCTATTTAACTACCTGCAAAACTGTACACAGTAAGGGGACACTACAATAAAGGGTAAATAAAAGGCATTATATTTCAGTATATTGGTTATGATAGAACAGTAGAATAATATTGAAGCAGAAGAATAAAATGGAAATCTGAACAAGTGCTACAATCTTGAGGGGATATTCAACCATACAGTTTGGAAATGTATAATGCAACATTTAATATATGTACAGTGCCTTTGGAAAGTATCCAAACCCATTGGATTTTTTTCAAATTGTGCTATGTTGAAAGCTCAGATTAACATTTCAATTGACTTTTTTTGTTACTCATTCACATGAAGTGCTCTATAATGTCAAAGTAGAGAAGAAAATACACCCTTTGCTGTAAAGGCTTAAAAATAAGCTCTGGTGTATCCAGTAGTGAAATATCTAAACATTTTACTCCACTTTGACATTATAGAGCACTTTGTGTAGATGAGTAACAAAAAGCCCATTTAAACATATCTTAATTTGAGCTGTCAAACAGCAAAATTTGAAAGGGTGTTCATATTTTCTGAAGGCACTGTATATGATTACCTAGCATCAGGGTCAGGTATAAAAAAAAAGGTTAGGCTAGGGTTAAGGCTAGGGCTAAGGTTTGGTCGTATAAATACACGTGTGTCTGCTGTACACGGCAAAAAAAAAAAAAAAAAAGGTAAGCCTTGATGGCTGGACCCCCTCCTCTGGGTCTGTGCCCCAGCCTGGCCCCCCCATTCAAAATGTTCTAGACACGCCCCTGCTGAAAAGTGCCAAACTCTCAGTGCTGTATAGGTATGGGGCATGCCCCACCAAGCCATAACTTGACAGATGGCATACCTGCCATCCCAATGTAGTATTTCAACTGCACAATTTAAACTGAAATTATGCTCAGCTTTTTAACTCTGGTGCTTTAGAATATTTTTTTGTAATTTTGGTTCTGTACTCTAACACGTTGAGGATGAAAGGATACAATGACAATGAGAGGTGTATTTTCATCCATATCGGATGAACCGTTTAGTAATTATAAAACATTTTGGACATACTCCCCACATTTTCGGGCATCAAAAAATATTGGACAGTTTAACATAATGTAGAATAAAGTATTCATTTTAAATATTTTGTTGCATATCCTTTGCATGCCATAACTTCCCGATGTCTGTGACCCAACAATATCAAAAGACTGTTGATATCTTATTTTCTGGTACTCCTACGAGCGATACTATAACCTCTCCACAATGGATCTCTAATGGAATTGGGGGGTGGGACTAGATTTAGCGGTAAATTTCACTGGAACAGTATGGAAACACATGGTTGGCTAAATGGCTCTAAGTCATCAAGGTTCTGAGTCATACTAAGGGTATCAAACAAGCCTCACAGACTCACTCTGCTGCAGGATATGCAGTAGATATGGATGGACAACTTGAAGGGTTTCTTCTCCTGACTTGAATTCAATAGGAAAGTTTGTCACGAGAAACAACCCTTAAAGTGATCCATCCATATCTACTCCATATCTGACAGCAGAGTGATGTTTTGAGGCTCGTTTGATACCTCAGACCCTTGTTGACTTACAGCCATTTCGCCAACCTTGTATTCCATACTGTTCCAGTATAATTTACAGTTAAATCTAGTCCCACCCCCCAATTCCCATAGAGATCCATTCAAATGCAGAGAAGTTAGAGTATAGCTTGTAAAATGAGTACCAGAAAATAAGATATCAAGAGTCTTTTCATCACAGACATCAGGAAGTCATGGCATGCAAAGGATATGCGACCAAATATTAAATATGATTACTTTATTCTACATTATGTTAAATTGTCCAATATTTTTTGATGCCCGCAAATGGGGGGGACTATGTTCGAAAGGTTCTATAATTGTTAAACGGTTAATCCGATATGGATGAAAATACCCCCAAATTAAAGCTGACAGTCTGCACTTCAACCAGATTGTCATTGTATCCTTTCAAACTCAAAGTGCTAGAGTACAGAACCAAAATGACAAAAAATGTGTCACTGTCCAATTAATTATGGTGCTCACTGTATGTACACACAGACAGATACATTTTTTTTGCTCTTGTCTCTCTTTAGGGTGGCCACTGGAGTTTTCAGTAATGTCAAACTGAACAGCTGAACTGGACACCATGGAGAACTTTAATACAACACTTACATCTCTGGAGGACATGTCTTATGCGACTGGCATGGGGAATGACACCATGTACATCTTTTATTCAGAATATTCATCTCTGGAGGACATGTCTTATGCGACTGGCATGGGGAATGACAACATGTACATCTTTGATTCAGAATATTCATCTCTGGAGGATATGTCTTATGCGACTGGCATGGGGAATGACAATGTTGACAACTTTATTTCAGCATATTCATCTCAAAATACTCAGCATATTCATCTGAAATACATAAGATCTGTGATTAACATGGTAACTCTGTGCATTGAGTTGCCAGTAATCTGCTGGGCTGTGTTTGCCCTGTATCATCAGGCGAAGGCAGGCCATGTCACACATGTTTATGTCATAAACTTTCTCATTTCAGATTTAATCCAGATAATTGGAAGACTTATGGATCTCCTGCTAAATTATAACGTAGGGGCTTTGGCAGGCAGTGCGCTGTTCAATTTTGGTCTAGGAGCCAGTATTTTGTTCATGATGTGTATTGCGCTGGAGAGATACCTCCTGGTTGTGCATCCTTTGTGGTATCGATATCGCCGCACTATCAAACACTCCACCCTCATCTCACTGGCTGTCTATGTGTTTTACCTGCTCTTATTCATAGCTGTGTATTTAATTGGGTTTTTACTTTCCCATAAGGTCATGGTTATAGCATACATCGCCTTCCTCCTCCTCCCACTGCCACTTCTTGTGTTCTTCCTGGTGGCCACATGGAGAGCCCTCTCCCACTCCATCTCAGTCTCACACCAAGAGAAGAAAAGTACTGGGTACACTGGGGCACTCATACTGCTCATATATTTAGTTATCTTTCCAACCATGTATTTACATTTTTATGAAATGTCACATGGTCTATATGCAAATGTTGTTCTTTCTAGGAAAATGGATGTTATTTCTACTGCATTCCTGTATATAAGCCCTCTAATGGACTCCCTACTGTACATCTTACTTAAGAAAGATGCCAGTTACACACTGGTCCCACACTGCTGTAGGAGACTCTGCACTCACACAGAGAGCAGCGAGACGTCCACTGTTAGAGCTGAAAATGTTACCAGTGTCTAGAACAGGCTTTTACAAAAGGACAAACGGGTTAGAAAAAACTGTAGTGTGCTTCTTCTCAATAATCATGCTTTTCAAATTGTGCTGTTCTTTTCGAAACATATGCATATAATCAGATCTATCCAAATTGCTATTCAACTATTACAAAAGATTATTGCATTGCTAAAGCATGCAATCCTGGTAAAACGTAACACTATTGGTCAGAAATTAGGAATTAAAAGGAATAGTTTACTTAATGGAGTTCATGTCCTATAATGATCTTTCTAGAGACTACAGATGAAAACTATCTCTTGAGCTAACTCTGGCATTGTACCCATTGATGCTTTTGCGGATATGTTGATTACTATGTTGCTGTCCCTTTTAAATAAAAAAATAAAAAAAATAAAGGGATAGTTCACTTTCTGGTATGTTACACTGGTAGTTTTTTTCACTCATGTAAATGCTGTTAGAGTTTAATTAGCATTAACATTTCACTGTGTCCGTACAGGAATGTTACATGGTTTTAGTTTAGATAGAGATTTATGTCAAAAAATGATTCTTGGCCCTCATAAACATTAAGCATACAATTTAAATGAAACGTATATGAAAATAACATTTTATTTATCCATATAAATTAAAGACAACATAAATATGTTTAATCCAAAATGAATCTGATTGAATCATATACAATATATTTAATTATTCCACTGGATCACACAACCTGAAGAAGAAACATGGATTGAAATGTCATCTTTGACATTGGAGTTATGTGTGGAAATTGGATGGAAAATTGAAATGCATAAGTTTTAACTTTTGGGCCTAAATATTCTTTTGAGTGAAGCTTTTTTTAACCTTTTCATTGTTTTCCCTTTATTTTGTTACATTTGTTTTATATATTTAAAACTATAATTGTGATTCCAATGTGCTGTCACTCATGAATATTACATTATGTTCACATAATGCTGTCATCACACAAAATGTATTACAGGAAAATATATCTCTATAGGCTTTGGCCCCCTAGTGGTGGGACGCATGCGCCCCAATTTTTTATAGTGTTCATATTTCTCTTAAATTCTAAATTATAACGTTAATAAAACACGGAACTTTCGACGCAAAATTGTTAAAAACAGTCACAGCCTGCGAACACATTCGTTTATATGCTTATCAGCTCTCAGGTTACACTACAGAGCCATAAAGCAGCAGGGTGCTAATAGCCCAACCCACTTTTTTTATTTGTTTACAGCCTTCACCTCGCCGCAGTCACAGGCAATAAAATGCGTATCACAAAAGCTCTTGGTACCATTTCAACACGCTAAAAAATCAAGATCCGATTCAGGAACAATTGTATATTATTGAAAAGTTGTATAAATAAACATTAGGTGTTTTTTTCCCGTGCTCACTTCAGTATGCATACAACCGATATACTTCCGGTTTTGTATAAATACATTTTATTTTCTACAAATTCTCTTGATAAACATGTTTAAGCAACCAAATACGATACCTGGTTATGCAGTTATAACCCTTTTCTGAAGAATCCTCAACGTTTTTTCGTAACCCATTTATCCATTATCCAGGAAAGTCTCAATTTCCACAGTGCGTACCCTTCGCTTTTGCGTTTGTACTACGTTACTACCGTTGCGTAAAAGCATTACTAGACTGCTACAGGAATGATCTAACGTAAAACATGTAGATTATCTTCTACGGGGGTTCCTGCCCTTTCAAACGAAGTAAAACATGTCATATTCAAGCGACTGTGAACGGCGCTGTATCCACGCGTAAAGACAGCCCATAGGGCAATCGGCTGTGCGCTCCTGACTGTCGACAGCATCAGATGACGCCTGTGGCCATTTTGACTGAGTTTATCCTGGAAGGGATGGGCTGGATTGCTGTTACAATTACGTTTTCAGTCTATCCCGATGTATTTAGCAATGTGTAGCTTTTTTTGTGAGCTGAAAAAACGTCACAGACCAGTCTTTCTCTGTACGCAGACACGGGCAGCTGTATGATGCAATTGCGCTGGTGATGTCTTTGCTGCTTCAAAGTTTACGATTATTTTATACATTTATACGCGAACGTGGCAATCAACGGTGGAAAGAAGAGCGCTTATTTCACGGTTGCTCAGGTTTTGGAGGTGAAGAAGTGTCCCAGAGGCGAAGAAGTCTGTGTTCTGGCAGAGCAATGACTCTGGCATGGACCCGTGCCTGGACATGTAAGTGTTTTTAAAAATATATAATACAAATTATTATTATTATTGTTATTATTATCATCATAATTATCAACAGTATGGAGCGCTATTATCTAGAGTATTTTTAGTTTGGTGATAAATGGATTCTCGCAGGAGTTCGCTAGTTAGCTTCTATGGCGTCACAGGCTGGTAAGGAGCGCCTGCTCTTTGTTTTCTAGCGTTCATTCGCAGTTTCTTTGTGCAGCAACCAACACAAGGGCTAGTTGTTGAATTTACGCATGAAACGACATCCATTCTCAGTACTTTATTTCACGGTTCAGTCAGGACATTACAGTATTATAATAATGTAATTTAGTTCGTGCAAGCTGACAAACTAATTCATAAATCCTAGTTAGCTACGATTGCTAATTATGTTGGAGCTAATATCAGACGTACTGTGGATGTAAGATTTTTTAATATATATACGTATATATATATATATATATATATATATAAGTGTGTGTGTGTGTATATATATATATATATATATATATATATATATATATATATATATATATATATATATATATATATATATATATATATATATATATTTATATATTTTTTTTAATAAAATACATTTTTTTCCCCACTTAATTGTAATACTTGCCATATGTCTTTTTGAGATAATTTGTGTTCTCATTTTTTAGTGATTCTACTTAGTAATGTACTTGAATCTGTCTTTTTCAGGGAGGACAGTGAAGACACCCCTCCCCCACCTGACACCTCTGTCGTAGGAGGTGGTAACAGACAGGTTTGCCAAATAGTGATGTATAATTCATTACTTTTGCTGTAAAAAGTCAAGTTGAAGGCTTGTTATAGATAAACCTGTTATTCTGCTGGCTTATGGGGCTCTGGTAAATCTAACTTTGAAGTACAGTGCCATTTTAAATGTAAAGCAGATTGGTTGGATAACATTAGGGTAAGTAATCCTTTTCGGAGAGGTATTTGGGCACTTTTGGGCACGCTTTGTAAGAGAATACCCTCATACACATAAACACAAAACATGTGTAGGTTAATTTTCTTCACATTCTGTATTACAAATAATGTTTTAAAAGAAAAATAAAGTTTTATGATGATTGACATGCCTAGACAGAAAGATATGCACATGTTTTATATTTGGAGAGGTTCGGATAAATATTGGGACACTGGGCACAGTTTTGGAAAAATTACCAATGGATAAGGAAAGCCTGTAGATATCTTTACCAAATTCTATACACAAGTGGACAACATATCAGTGCACTAGTGTAAGGAATTCTGGCTTGCTCCAGTACTTTGAAGTTGAAATATTCAGTGCTAAACAGTAAAAACACAAGGCGTTTTGTACTTTTTTTTGTTTTTTTATGTGTATTATGTATGAACTGTATGTGACCATTTTTGCATACATTTATTCTGATGCAAATTTCTGAATGGTACAAGCCTTTTCTTTCATTGAAACTTTCAACCATGGATGTGCAGTGAATAGTTCTTGAGATATTGGCACTTAATTGACACTAGTAAAAACTAGGTGAAAATTGGGCCAAATGGGCCAAAGTAAATAGGGATATATACGTTTCTTTAACAAAAAGCTGATCATAAAAATACCCAGACAGGTTTTATCTCTGGGTGAAAGGTATGATACAAATTATATTATAAAGTGCCAAGTTCTCATTCTGTATAGGTATGGGGCATGCCCCGCCAAGCCGTGGCATACCTACCATCCCAATTTCAGTTCCGACAGCGTCAGTCATAACGTCCGTTTACACAAAACCTGCTAAGCCAGGAAACAGCATATAAAACCTCACCCTGAGAGAGAGAGGCATTAAACACCAGCACAGAGGGTGAGCAGAAACACAGGAATGCTGTTTCTGTGGATGATATCTGTACATTTAGACTAACCAAGGGTCACAGCTCACATTTCCTTTTTATGTAGAATTCATACAGCTAGATTTTTTACTGACGCAATTCAGATTGCCCAAGAGGGAGCAACACCAGTGTCCCAACCGCACATTCCACCTGCAATTTCTGACTTATCAGCTTATCAGCTCCAGGTCCTGTTCATACTTACAAGAAATGCTGTCCAGTTTTGCATGCTAGCCTAATAACTAAGGTCTCCATTCTACGGGAATTAACCTCATAATTTGGCCCTCACTCAAAAGCGTATCCTGGAGGGCCACCATTTCTGCAGGATATTGTCTCCTTTCAATCAGCAGCCATTTGTAAAAATAAATAAATACATAAAAGAACAATGAGTGAGTGTCATTAGAAAATGAATGGCTTAAAGTATTCACATCAAGGGCCTGATTTACTAAGACCTTCAGCGTGTGCAAAACTAATAACACAACCAATGATTGGTGGAAAACAAATACCACAACCAAGCATTGGACATGTTATTGGTTTTGTGTGTGATAAAATGTTTTGCACACACTAAAGGTCTTAGTAAATCAGGCCCTAAGTGTGCTAAACACACCCGGAACCAGTAGACACTGTGGCCCTCCAGGCCTGGTGCTAAACTAAACTCTAGCAGGACTCATTTAAGCTCCTATGACCCGGACCGTGTTTCTGTGTGCATTTTTAATTTCTCCTTGCTATGTGTAACTAACACCTCCTGATAACTATGGAAACTAAGCAACGTCTTTGAAAAGGAAGTGGAAAAATTTATAATTATGTCATCATATGAGGCCATAGAGCCTCAGGAGGACTAAAGTTGAAGTGTGTGTGTGTGTGTGTGTGTGTGTGTGTGTGTGTGTGTGCGTACGCAGTGCGGGGGGCAGAGAACATAGATTTCACACCGACAAACATGTTTTGTATTCCTCAATTACAAACCTCAAAAGAGGAACTAAAACCATGCCATCTATATTAATCACCCCCATTTCACTCATTCTCAGACGTGTCGGGCTCGGGTACGAGAGCTACTCTTATAGACATCAAACAGACGGACATCAAAGATACCTTTTCTACTGCAAGAACCCAAACTTCTACGTGCCTTCCCATCCCCACAAGGTCCTGGACACTAAAAAAGCAAATATCCTGGAGGTGGGTGATTTATTTATTTGTTTATTTATTTAAGGGACAAACAGCAAAAAGGGCAAACTGCTGATGAACATTCACAAGCATCTGGCTTTGGCCGCGTACTATAGCTACAGCGACGGCGCGGACAAAACGCTCTGTGTAGAGGGGCCTGCGTAGCGCATCTGAAGAGAAAGGGAAGAAAGAAATGGAGAAAGAGAGAAAGGATGAAGGAGTGAATGTAGAAAAAGATAAAGAGAGAAAGCTGCTGCATATTAATTGGTTTTTTTTTTCCAGCCTGGTTCTGGAGGCCAGTGCAGGAATTCCACACGGTCTTGGGAGAACGGATAGCGTCAAGAAAAAAATAGTAAATTACAGTCAGTCTCAGAGGAAGACAGGCGATGCCAACACACTGTAAGAACTGATTAACCCATCAAACGTGTTTGGGGGGTGTGCATAACAACCTGTGTGGGGTATCATTTTGCCTCAGTCAACGTCATACCCCCAACACCTGTGAATATTTTTTGGAGAACAATGGCTGACAATTGGAGAACAGGAGTAAGAATGAGAGTTTTTTTATGTTTTACTGAGAAATGAACCTTAACTCAATTTATAGCAAGTAAAAGTAGCTTTTTTATATGCAGTGCCCTCCAGGATTATTGGCACCGTTGGTAGAAATAAGCAAAAAAGGCTATGAAAAAATGTATTTGTTGGTTATCAGCTTCATATAAAAAAAACCATGAAGGAAATCAAAACCTTTAATTGAGGTAAATTTATTAAAATAAACAAAAACATCTTTATAAAAGAGAAAAGATTTTCTCAGAAACACATTATCAAGGGTGCTAATAATTCTGGAGGAATCAGCTTAGGCTATTTTGTTTTTATATTAATTTATTTCTTCATTAATTCTTTCATCATTTGTTTTCCGTCTTTCTCCCTGTTTTTATTTTTTTTTAAATGGGGTTTAAAAAAGCACCTAGAGGTCCACATCTGTGCCCTGAGGTAGAGCTGGCTGCTCCCTGTAAAAAACACAATATGCAGTCATCCCTGGGCCACACAATTAACAACATTCTTGTTTAGGGCCACCAACACCCCAAGCACCATCCATCCCTCCATCTATATATATATCTACCTATCTGTGTATTTATGTTTCTCTCTCTCTCTCTCTCTCTCTCTCTCTCTCTCTCTCTCTCTCTCTCTCTCTCTCTCTCTCTCTCTCTCTCTCTCTCTCTCTGTTATAATATGATCAGATCAAAAACGTCTATGACGTAAAAAAAAGACAAGTTACTCACGCATAGCCTACATAGCGCTGTCCATAAGTGCTTAATTCCAACTTGCAAAAACTAGGCCTGCCTTTAAAAGTCTTGATATCAAAATGTTGTCAAGTTACAACTAACAATATTGCCTATCGTAGCTCACACTAAATAAACTAGCTCTATTCCAAAGCAATGCTATCCAAACTTTCCTAAATTATTTAATGCAACTTGGCCCTGTGTTTCTTGTGCCTCATGGAAAAACATATGATTTCAATGAATGTTTTTAACAGTTGATGAATAACTACACTCCAGAAAGGATATGGTTGAACATTGTTGGCAAGTTTGCTTTAGAAAATGTACAGGTTTTAAAATGTTAACTGCTGCTACAGCATTCTTTACAATTCACAAACAGACATTTATATGAAGAAACATCATGTACAATAGAGTAAGGGGTGATGAATAAATAAATGCAGATAAAAATGAGTAATATTTTTACCTAGAAAATAGCGTACATATAGCATTTTTACAAACTTATCCAGACATTTTTGTGGGTCAGATGGTGCCAAATAAGTAATAGTACCAATTTTCTTAACATAATAGTATTTATGATATTTGCAAACAGAATTTTGTGAACACAAGGATATCCATCTATACTCTGTAGGACCACACAGGTTTTGATAGAAATCCAAATAAATAAATCAATAAATACATAATAATAATAATAATAATAATAATAATAATAATAATAATAATAATAATAATAATAATAATACATTTTATTCATTCTGTGCTTTTCACAGACCAAAAGCAGTGGATGCAGACAATTGTTCAAACATGCCCTATAGTGTAGTAATTTTTCTGTTTAATTTCTAAGTGCAACACATCTGAATCAGAGTATTTCCACTATAAATTATTTTCATTTTGCAGTTTGATGTGGCACATACAGTTTAATTGACCACATTCTCTTGAGATGGTAAGATGAAGAAACAGAGGGCCAAGTTGCATTAAATAATTTAGGAAAGTTTGGATAGCATTGCTTTGGAATAGAGCTAGTTTATTTAGTGTGAGCTACGATAGGCAATATTGTTAGTTGTAACTTGGCCACATTTTGATATCAAGACTTTTAAAGGCAGGCCAAGTTTTTGCAAGCAGGAATTAAGAACTTATGGACAGCGCTATGTAGGCTATACGTGAGTAACTTGGCTTTTTTTACGTCGTAGACGTTTTTTATCTGATATCACTTATTTTGTATAGCTAACTAATGATGAATAATGCATGAAGATAAACATGGAGAGAGACATGCATTCCAAAGAAATGTATGCAGACATTCGCTTGACCATAACGCCCTCTATTGACAAGAATGAGAACAGTTATCCTATTACAGACAGCACACAATTACATTAAAAGAGTTTGTAGATGAGCAGTATTTAATGTGTAATGAACTACAATGAACAGCACCATCTGAGCTATGGATCATGAAGAAGCATGTAAATTAATGAACTAAGTCTACATGGAGTGCACAATGGGGTAGACGCAAACACGTTCTAGCTGAAAGACATACAGCCAAAATAGCTAGTACAGCCTAAATTTTTTGCATCAGTAAAATATGGAAATACAGTTTTAAAATAGGGCTATTAGTATTCTATGAAATACATTTAACATTAGGCTATTCAACACTGGATTGCCAGATGCGTAACAACCTTCCAAGTTTTTTTTTCTAGTAGTGTAGAATGTTACCTGCGGGAAATGTTTTGGACCGGACAGCTAGGTTTAGTTTAGCTTTCTGTAGTGCAATGAATGTAGGCTATAATGCATGTTGATTCGCTTCGTAGTAGCCTAGCTTGTTTCTGCTTCCTGACGAGAAGCAGGAAGTAATGTTGGCGAACAAGCTTAATTGGACAACGCATATTTCCCAGGAATCTTAGCCAGAAAGAAAACAGTAGATACTACTAAGAAAGTACATACCAGAAATTCTTCTTCTTCTTCTTCTTCTTCTTCTTCTTCTTCTTCTTCTTCTTCTTCTTCTTATTATTATTATTATTATTATAATTAAAAGTGTTTGCAGTAAGCTACATTATCAGCAGAGTAGCGTAGACTAGAGCCACATTCGGAGGCAATTTTTTATTTATTTAAAGTGACTAACCATGAATCAAATATGTTTGGGGAATTGGCAGTTTATAAATCCGATCTCTTAAAGGCTTGCAGCTTAAAAGAGGCTATCATCAATTCAATGTAGGCTATTATCGTAAATTCTTAATTTTCCTAGTAATTATTTTTATGGTGACCTTGTGTTATGTGTGAAAAGGATAAAGTGAACAGAGCTGAAGTGAAGAAATTAATGAATAAAGAAATGTTGGCCGAGGCAAGGGGTTTCCACAGTCAGTCATGACTGCAAGAGTGGAGCGTAACACCCTCCCCAAACCAGACAAGAGCTAGTGTCCGGTTTGGGGAGGGTGTGATATAGTACAAGTGAAATACAAGTGAAACATTGAACAGTTAATATCGGAAACCTCTTTTGCCTTTGCAATATAAATACGTTAATGTGTCAATGTGAAAATAATAACAGTCTAAGAAATGTGCCCTGCTGGGCTCAAACCCACAATTCACTGTGTGAAAGACTGCAGTTCTAACCACTAAGCCACAGTAGCTTCTTGGAAAGCATGAAGCCATTAGCTACATTAACATTATAAAACATTAGTATGAAGCGTTTTTATTGGACGATAAGCTTGGTGAGCAGGTATACGGACCATACTCTCAAATAATAATTATCCCCATTGGATAACATCGCGACGGAGGCAGGCAGTTTGGCAGGAAAATGGGAAGAAGAAGAAGAAGAAGTAGAAGAAGAAGAGGAAGAGGAAGGAGAACAATGGCAAAATAACCCAAGTTTGGGGCTTTATTGTGTGGATGTGTGAAGTTGTATCTGAATGCTGTGTGGTTACATGAGGTCAGAACATACAGAAGTTAATTTTTTTAAGGGCTGAGAGTCTATGGTTATTGTGGTTACTTCCATAGGAAACCCTGAAAAGTGCCAAACTCTCTGTGCTGTATAGGTATGGGGCATGCCCCACAAAGCCGTAACTTGGCGGATGGCATACCTGCCATCCCAATGTAGTATTTAAACTGCACAATTTAAACTTAAATTATCCTCAGCTTTTTAACTCTGGTGCTTTAGAATAATTTTTTGTTATTTTGGTTCTATACTCTAGCACTTTGAGGTTGAACGGATACAATGACAATGAGTGGGCTATTTTCATCCACATCGGATGAACCGTTTAGAAATAATATAACCTTTCGTACATAGTCCCCACATTTTCAGGCATCAAAAAATATTGGACAGTTTAACATAATGTAGAATAAAAAATAATTTTTAATATTTGGTTGCCATATCCTTTGCATGCCATAACTTCCCTATGTCTGTGACGCAACAATATCAAAAGACTCTTGATATCTTATTTTCTGGTACTCTTACTGGAACAGTATGGAAACACATGGTTGGCTAAATGGCTCTAAGTCATCAAGGTTCCGAGTCATACTAAGGGTATCAAACAAGCCTCACAGCCTCACTCTGCTGCAGGATATGCAGTAGACATGGATGGATAACTTGAAGGGTTTATTCTCCTGACTTGAGTTCAATAGGAAAGTTTGTCACGAGAAACAACCCTTAAAGTGATCCATCCATATCTACTCCATATCTGGCAGTGATGGTTTGAGGCTCGTTTGATACCTCAGACCCTTGATGACTTACAGCCATTTTGCCAACCTTGTATTCCATACTGTTCCAGTATAATTTACAGCTAAATCTAGTCCCACCCCCCAATTCCCATAGAGATCCATTCAAATGCAGAGAAGTTATAGTATAGCTTGTAAAATGAGTACCAGAAAATAAGATATCAAGAGTCTTTTCATCACAGAAAGTCATGGCATGCAAAGGATATGCGACCAAATATTAAAAATGATTAATTTATTCTACATTATGTTAAACTGTCCAATATATTTTGATGCCCGAAAATGGTGGGGGACTATTTACAAAAGGTTCTATAATTTTTAAACAGTTCATCCGATATGCATGAAAATGCCCCCAAATTAAAGCTGACAGTCTGCACTTCAACCTGATTGTCATTGTATCCTTTCATACTCAAAGTGCTAGAGTACAGAACCAAAAAAACAAAAAATGTGTCATTGTCCAATTAATTATGGTGCTCACTGTATGTACACACAGACAGATACATTTTTAATGCTCTTGTCTCTCTTTAGGGTGGCCACTGGAGTTTTCAGTAAAGTCAAACTGAACAACTGAACTGGACACCATGGAGAACTCTAATACAACACTTACATCTCTGGAGGACATGTCTTATGCGACTGGCATGGGGAATGACACCATGTACAACTTTGATTCAGAATATTCATCTCTGGAGGACATGTTTTATGAGACTGGCATGGAGAATGACACCATGTACAACTTTGATTCAGAATATTCATCTCTGGCCTACATAGGATATGTGATTAACATGGTAACTCTATGCATTGAGCTGCCAGTAATCTGCTGGGCTGTGTTTGCCCTGTATCATCAGGCGAAGGCTGGCCATGTCACACATGTTTATGTCATAAACCTCCTCATTTCAGATTTAATCCAGATAATTGGAAGACTTATGGGTCCCCTGCTAAATGATATCGTGGGGTCGATAGCAAGCAAAGTGCTGTTCATGTTCGGTTTAGGGGCCAGTATTTTGTTCATGATGTGTATTGCGCTGGAGAGATACCTCCTGGTTGTGCATCCATTGTGGTATCGATTTCGTCGCACTATCAAACACTCCATCCTCATCTCACTGGCAGTCTATGTGTTTGACCTGCTCTTTTCCATAGCTTGGCCTTTAACTGGGTTTTGTATTCCCTTTGAGAGTGTATATTTAGGATATGCCATCTTCTTTATCCTCCCCCTGCCACTTCTAGTGTTCTTCCTGGTGGCTACTTGGAGAGCCCTCTCCCACTCCATCTCAGTCTCACACGAAGAGAAGAAAAGGATTCTGGGTACACTGGCACTCGTATTGCTCATATATTTAGTTATGTACTTTCCCATTATATTATCATTGATGATTATAGGAGTTTCACAGAGTTTATTCCATTTTGTCGCTACTCTGTTCCTGTATATCAGCCCTCTAATGGACTCCCTACTGTACATCTTAATTAAGAAAGATGCCAGTTACACACTGGTCCCACACTGCTGTAGGAGACTGCACTCACACAGAGAGCAGAGAGACGTCCACTCTTAGAGCTGAAAATGTTACCAGTGTCTAGAACAGGCTTTTACAAAAGGACATACAGGGGTTAGAAAAAACGGTGGAAACATCTCACAAATATATGAATATAAAGTGATACGGAGTAGGGAGACCCTTCACCTTCAAAACAGCTTCAGCTATAATTTATCACTCTCTCTCTCTCTCTCTCTCTCTCTCTCTCTCTTTCTCTCTCTCTCTCTCTCTCTCTCTCTCCCTCTCTCTCTCTCTCTCTCTCTCTCCATCTCCCTCTCTCTCTCTCTCTCTCTCTCTCTCTCTCTCTCTCTCCCTCTCTCTCTCTCTCTCTCTCTCTCTCTCTCTCTGAGGAACAACAGAACTATGATCAGAAAACATTATGGAAAAGGAATACACAATAAATATTTAAACTTTTTGAAAAAAATAAAGTTCTATCTGAAAATGTCCCTTGTCTAGTGGAGTTGTTCTAAATGCATGTGCAGTACTGTTTGTTCCAATGTCCCATTAGGGAAGGTGTGCTACTGAATAGATGTATGTATCCATAAAGTAATTCTGCATTGTGTGTGTAGTCTATTGGTAGATGTTTTGTTGAGTATTGCATTGTGTGAGTTCTAAAATAAACACTGTGCCTTTAGGAACCTGTGAAAAACAGTCACGCTGCTCCATAAAGTTCCAGTTGGAGTTAAACGCACTGTCAAGTTTATGTAATTTGTAGGTTGAACAAATATTGTCCTGCTTCAAGCCTGAAAGATGTGTAGTTTCCTTCTTCTCAATAATCATGCTCAGCAAACTGTGCTGTTCTTTTCCAAGCATATACATATAATCAGATCTATCCAAATTGCTATTCAACCATTACAAGAATTAATGTTATTGCAAAAGCATGCAATCCTGTTAAAATGTAACACTATTGGTCAGAAATTAGGAATTAAAAGGAATAGTTTACTTAATGGAGTTCATGTCCTATAATGATCTTTCTAGAGACTACAGATGAAAACTAGCTCTTGAGCAAACTCTGGCATTGTACCCATTGATGCTTTTGCCGATATGTTGATTACTATGTTGCTGTCCCTTTTAAATACATAAATAAAATAAATAAAGGGATAGTTCACTTTCTGGTGTGTTACACTGGTTGTTTTTTTCACTCATGTAAATGCTGTTAGAGTTTAATTAACATTAACATTTTACTGTGTCCGTACAGGAATGTTACATGGTTTTAGTTTAGATAGAGATTTATGTCAAAAAATGATTCTTGGCCCTCATAAACATTAAGCATACAATTTAAATGAAACGTATATGAAAATAAAACATTTTATTTATCCATATAAATTAAAGACAACATAAATCTGTTTAATCCAGAATGAATCAGATTGAATCATAGAAAATATATTTATTTATTCCACTGGATCCCACAACCTGAAGAACAAACATGGATTGAAATGTCATCTTTGACATTGGAGTTATGTGTGGAAATTGGATGGAAAATTGAAATGCATAAGTTTTAACTTTTGGGCCTAAATATTATTTTGAGTGAAGCTTTTTTTTAACCTTTTCATTGTTTTCCCCTTTATTTTGTTACATTTGTTTTATATATTTAAAACTATAATTGCGATTCCAATGTGCTGTCACTCATGAATATTACATTATGTTCACATCATGCTGTCATCACACAAAATGTATTACAGGAAAATATATATATGTTTCTTTAACAAAACCCTGATGATAAAAATACCCAGACAGGTTGTATCTCTGGGTGAAAGGTATGATACAAATTATATTATAAAGTGCCAAGTTCTCATTTTGTATAGCTATGGGGCATGCCCCGCCAAGCCGTAACTTAGCAGATGGCATACTTACCATCCCAATTTCAGTTCCGACAGCGTCAGTCATGACGTCTGTTTACACAAAACCTGCTAAGCCAGGAAACAGCATATAAAACCTCACCCTGAGAGAGAGAGGCATTAAACACCAGCACAGAGGGTGAGCAGAAACACAGGAATGCTGTTTCTGTGGATGATATCTGTACATTTAGACTTACCAAGGGTCACAGCTCACATTTCCTTTTTATGTACAATTTATACAGCTACATTTTTTACTGACGCAATTCAGATTGCCCAAGGGAGCAACACCAGTGTCCCAACCGCACATTGCACCTGTTCCTGTTCATACTTGCAAGAAATGCTGTCCAGTTATGCACGCTAGGCTAATGACCAAGGTCCCCATTCTACAGAAACTAACCTCATAATTTGATCTTCACTCAAAAGCGTATCCTGGAGGGCCATCATTTCTGCAGAATGTTGTGGTCTCCTTTCAATAAGCAGCCAATTGTAAAAAAAAACAAAAAACAATGAGTAAGAGAGTCATTAGCAAATCAATGACTTAAATTAGTCACATGAAGAGTGCTAAACACAGCAGAAACCAGGAGACCCTGTGGCCCCCCACTGTGGCCCTCCTGGCCCTGGAGCCGGGCAGCCCTGCTCTAGTGCTGACCCAGACCGCGCTTCCGTGCGCATTTTATTATTTCTCCTTGCTATGTGTAACAGTCATTTATATATTTTTTATCATTAATGCAACAACAAGATCTTAACCAGATTAAATTTTGCGTTAAAACTATTTTCTCTGCGTGACAAATAGAACATTTTTTCCCATACTGCGTAACATTACCTGCAGTGGTGTCATCTGACTTTCACCATTTTGCTGAAGTAGAAGTGAAACATTGACCAGTTAATATTGTAAACATGTCTTTGCCTTTGCAATAAAAAGAAGTTTGTTAATGTGAAAATAACAGTCTAATAAATTAAAAGTATAGTATTTTCACATTGTTTTTGTCGAAAATATTCTTGCACTTTGGTACATGGCAGGGATTAAACTCACAATCCTCAGTATGAGAGACAGCAACTCTGACAACTAGGCCACAGATACTCCATGGCAAATGCAAAGCCATATAGCAGTTTTGTCTGTGATACCGTGATGTGTCCACATTAGTTTGAAAATGTTTTATTGGTTGATAAGCTTGGGATGGCAGGTACGCGATGTTGTTATCCAATGGGGAGAATTATTATTTGAGGGTATAGAGCCTTTGCAGCAGCAAAAAGAAGAAGAAGCAGAAGAAGAAGAAGGATAAAAACCGGCAAAATAACCCAAGTCTAGAGCTTTATTGTGTGGATGTGTGAAGTTGTATCTGAATGTTGTGTGGTTAGATGAGGTCAGAACATACAGAAGTTAATGTTTTTAAGGGCTGAGAGTCTATGGTCATTGTGGTTCCTTCTGTAGGAAACCCTGAAAAGTGCCAAACTCTCGGTGCTGGATAGATGCCCCATCAAGCCGTAACTTGGCGGATGGCATACCTACCATCCCAATTTCAGTTCCGACAGCGTATTGTCATGACGTAGGTTTACACAAAACCTGCTAAGCCAGGAGACAGCATATAAAACCTCACCCTGAGAGAGAGCGGCCTAACAAAGACATTAAACACCAGCACAGAGGGTGAGCAGAAACACAGGAATCCTGTTTCTGTGGATGATATCTGTACATGTAGACTTACCAAGGGTCACAGCTCACATTTCCTTTTTATGTAGAATTTATACAGCTACATTTTTTACTGACGCAATTCAGATTGCCCAAGGGAGCAACACGAGTGTCCCCAACCGCACATTGCACCTGCAATTTCTGACTTATCAGCTCCAGTTCCTGTTCATACTTACAAGAAATGCTGTCCAGTTATGCACGCTAGCCTAATGACTAAGGTCTCCATTCTACGGGAATTAACCTCATAATTTGGCCCTCACTCAAAAGCGTATCCTGGAGGGCCACCATTTCTGCAGGATATTGTCTCCTTTCGATCAGCAGCCATTTGTAAAAAATAAATAAATACATAAAAGAACAATGAGTGAGTGTCATTAGAAAATGAATGGCTTAAAGTATTCACATTAAGGGCCTGATTTACTAAGACCTTCAGCGTGTGCAAAACTAATAACACAACCAATGATTGGTGGAAAACAAATACCACAACCAACCATTGGACATGTTATTGGTTTTGTGTGTGATAAAATTTTTTTGCACACACTAAAGGTCTTAGTAAATCAGGCCCTAAATGTGCTAAACACACCCGGAACCAGTAGACACTGTGGCCCTCCAGGCCTGGTGCTAAACTAAACTCTAGCAGGACTCATTTAAGCTCCTATGACCCGGACCGTGTTTCTGTGTGCATTTTTTATTTCTCCTTGCTATGTGTAACTAGCAGCTCCTGATAACTATGGAAACTAAGCAACGTCTTTGAAAAGGAAGTGGACAAATTTATAATTATGTCATCATATGAGGGCATCGAGCTGAAGTGTGTGTGTGTGTGCGTACGCAGTGTGTGGGGCAGAGAACATAGGTTTCACACAGACAAACATGTTTTGTATTCCTCAATTACAAACCTCAAAAGAGGAACTAAAACCATGCCATCTATAAGAATCACCTCCATTTCACTCATTCTCAGACGTGTCGGGCTCACGTACGATATCTACTCTTATAGACAGACAGACATCAAAGATACCTTTTCTACTGCAAGAACCCAAACTTCTACATGCCTTCCCATCCCCACAAGGTCCTGGACACTAATAAAGCAAATATCCTGGAGGTGGGTGATTTATTTATTTGTTTATTTAAGGGACAAACAGGAAAAAGGGCAAACTGCTGATGAACATTCACAAGCATCTGGCTTTGGCTGCGTTCTTTAGCTACAGCGACGGCGCGGACAAAACGCTCTGTGTAGAGGGGCCTGCGTAGCGTATCTGAAGAGAAAGGGAAGAAATAAATGAAGAAAGAGAGAAAGGATGAAGGAGTGAATGTAGAAAAAGATAAAGAGAGAAAGCTGCTGCATATTAATTGGGGCTTTTTTCCAGCCTGGTTCTGGAGGCCAGTGCAGGAATTCCACACGGTCTTGGGAGAATGGATAGCGCCAAGAAAAGAATAGTAAATTACAGTTAGTCTCAGAGGAAGACAGGGGATGCCAACACACTGTAAGAATTGATTAACCCATCAAATGTGTTTGGGGGGTGTGCGTAACACCGTGTGTGGGCTCATTTTGCCTCAGTCAACGTGGAGAACAATGGCTGACAATTGGAGAACAAGGAGTAAGAATGAGAGTCTGTTTTACTGAGAAATGAACCTTACCTCAATTTATTGCAAGTAAATGTAGCTTTTTTTAAATGCAGTGCCCTCCAGGATTATTGGCACCCTTGGTAGAAATAAGTAAAAAAGGCTATGAAAAAATGTATTTGTTGGTTATCAAGCTTCATATAAAAATACACCATGAAGGAAATCAAAACCTTTAATTGAGGTAAATTTATTAAAATAAATAAAAACATCTTTATAAAAGAGAAAAGATTTTCTCAGAAACACATTATCAAGGGTGCTAATAATTCTGGAGGAATCAGCTTAGGCTATTTTGTTTTTATATTAATTTCTTTCTTTATTTATTTTTTCATCAT
>CM056376.1:42750255-42854030 GCA_029718625.1 Synaphobranchus kaupii
AAATTGAGATCGGCATCGGCCAATCTTTAAAAAGAAAATCCAAGTACATCGAGTAAAATAAAAAACTAACAAAAAAAGTAGAATATGAAATCACAACAGGCAGAAAGGGCTGTTATTGTGTAAACAGTTTCCATTCAAATGTATAATGGAATGATTTGATGTTTTTATAAAACTACCTTTTCATTCTGAATTGATTATATATTGTAGCTATCTCAGATTTTTTACAGTTCTTATCCAAAATTATTGTTAGGAGGTGGGGGGTTCAAATAGGTTAACAAAAACAACGTTTAACAAATCAAAACAATATATACATAAGTATAAATTACAGAGTATAGTTCTTATAAAAAGTTTTGAAAAGAAAAAAAGACAAGTAGGGGTGTGAATACTCATGAATTGCAATAACAATGAATTTTAGACACAAAAATATGACATTTCCTATATGTAACACAACTTCCGGTTGAAGCCCCGCCCACTTCTGCTTTATAATACGAATACAGATACAGATAATGTTGACGGTCGAACAGATACAGATACAGATAGTGGCATCGCGGCACGCTCCTACTAAACATTGTGATGGAATGTCGCGATTTGCAACAGGGTCAATCTCTAGCACATGGATATGTCAAATATATCAGTAATCAGCTTAAAAAAAGTGGTTTTAGGGTTTACTTAAGGGGTTAACTCACTGCAATTTATTACCGCACCGCCAAGCTAGTTGAACCAACATTCCAGTCTCACAGCCCATAGGACACACCCACGAAACCATCACTGGCGTGACAGCAGAGACTGCCGATGGCAACCAAAACCGTGCGGGCTGGCTACCGTTCAGCAGGGACTGTTTAAATGATTTCAAACTCAAAAGCAAAAAATGACAACGTAAAAAAATTTATTTCCAACAGTAAATGATCCTCCGAATAATAAATGCGAAAGTTATCAACCAATCACATTTGCCATTTGCACATTTGCCAAAAGCCAATGTCCCGGGCAGAATTAACCACGCTGGTTTAACTCAAGCTGGTTTAACTCAAGCTGGTTTAACTCAAGCTGGTTTAACTCAAGCTGGTTTGATGAGGTTCCCTGTCCTAGTGAAGGGAGTGTCTCAAAATTCCTGTACTGGTTCTTGGGGCGTGAAACTCTCACATACAGCAGAGAGACATACCGGCCCGTCGGGTTTCTATGTTGGTGTGACTGTCTCGCATTCGGTCCCTCTGTGGAATCCTGGAATTCCTCTGCAGTTATTTCTCTTTCGCTGTGACATTTCTTCGACAGAATGCGACACACCGCCGCCGGAGGATTCGCGCCTGCCTGCGACACCACTCGCCAGCAGCTTTTCAGTGCGAGCAGCAGCAAAGTGGGGACCGGGGCCGCTGGATTCTCTGTGGATCGGAACCTGGGACCGTATTGGAGACGGCGGGGGGAGAAGGTTTTTTTTTTTACTACTTCATTATTTTTCTTCAGAGAGTACAACGCCAGTGCGACGTGTCCCAGGCAAGCACCTGCTGTGTGTGTGAGTGCGAGGGTGTGTGTGTGTGTGTGTGTGTGTGTGTGTGTGTTTGTGTGTGTGTGTATGTGAGTGAGTGAGTGAGTGTGTGTGTGTGTGTGTGTGTGTGTGTGTGTGTGTGTGTGAGTGTGAGGGTGTTTGTGTGTGTGTGTGTGTGTGTGTGTGTGTGAGAGTGAGTGAGTGTGTGTGTGAGTGTGAGAGTGTGAGGGTGTTTGTGTGTGTGTGTGTGTGTGTGTATGTGAGTGAGTGAGTGTGAGGGTGTTTGTGTGTGTGTGTGTGTGTGTGTGAGTGTGAGAGTGTGAGGGTGTTTGTGTGTGTGTGTGTGTGTGTGTGTGTGAGTGAGTGTGAGGGTGTTTGTGTGTGTGTGTGTGTGTGTGTGTGTGTGTGTGTGTCTGCCTGCATGTGTGTGTACGTGTGTGTGTGTGTGTGCCTGCATGTGTGTGTACGTGTGTGTGTGTGTGTGTGTGTGTGTGTGTGTGTGAGAGTGAGTGAGTGAGTGAGTGAGTGTGTGTGAGGGTGTTTGTGTGTGTGTGTGTGTGTGTGTGTGAGTGTGAGGGTGTTTGTGTGTGTGTGTGTGTGTGTGTGCCTGCATGTGTCTGTACGTGTGTGTGTGTGTGTGTGTGTGTGTGTGAGAGTGAGTGAGAGTGAGTGAGTGAGTGAGTGAGTTGAGTGAGTGAGTGAGTGAGTGTGTGTGTGTGTGTGTGTGTGTGTGTGTGTGTGTGTGTGTGTGTGTGAGAGTGAGTGAGTGAGTGAGTGAGTGAGTGAGTGAGTGAGTGTGTGTGTGTGTGTGTGAGGGTGTTTGTGTATTGTGCACGACAACGGCCCCGATCCGTTTCAGGATTTTCTGCCAACTTCTGCTCTTAATTACTTAATTAGATGAATAATATCTTGAGCTGACATTTTTATAAGCAGGAGCTACAGCCGCAGACTGCCAGTGTAATCTAAATGTTCTACTGTGCTCCAGTACAGGAGTGAACCAGCGTAGTTTATGGAGCTGTCAGAAAGCTAAAACTAAAGGTAATTGGTTGGGACGAAAACTAGCATGCGGAGTAACCCTCCAGGACCGGAGTTGTGTACCCCTGCATTATCCAGTCTTGTTTGAGGTGTAGGGTCTGGTCTCATCTTAACATCAAACAAAGATTCATGCCCATAACATAATCGATTAACAGTAGTCCTTTTAAGTAGTAGTACATTTCAACTTTGGCAAGTTCATTTTTGGATTGCTGAATTCCGAGGTGGAAATCCAGGGGACATAAAGTAAAAGTCCTCCCCAGTATTTTGGGGGGGGGGGGGGGGGTTACAGGGGTGCACAACAAGGGGTAAGATCTGTTTCAGGGTTTCATACCAACTCCTGCTCTCCTCTATATAATCACCCCAATCATTTATTTATATGATATTCCTGATAAAGGAATGCACTACATCAGTAGTCTGCACATTTACCCCAGGTATGAATCATGTTCTCTACTACAGCAGTGAACCAGCTCTGGTGTATGAAGTTGTTTAGAAAATAATGGCGGAATGAATTGATTGGAAGAAAAAAAAAGCCCTGTAGGAATGTCTGAGGTGGATGGATCAGTTTAAGGGTTGTTTCTCCTGACTCATTTTCCTATTGAACTCTATGGAAAAATAAGTCAGGAGAAACAACCCTTTAAGCGATCCATCCATATCTACTGCATATCTGGCAGCAAAGTGATGGTTTGAAGCTCGTTTGATACCTCAGACCCTTGATGACTTATAGCCATTTAGCCAACCATAGGTTCCATACTATTCCAGTGTAATTTACAGCTTAATCTAGTCCCACCCCCCAATTCCCATAGAGATACATTCAAATGCAGAGAGGTTATATTAACACTTGTAAGATATCAAGAGTCTTTTGATATCCTTTTATACCCAGTCATGATAGCATCACCTGTTTACCTGTGGAATGTTCCAAACTGTTGTTTTTTTTTTACTTCCCAGTCTTCTTTTTTGCCCCTGTCCCAACTTTTTTGCAACATGTTGCAGGCATCAAATTTGGAATTAGCATAATTTACAAAAATCAATAAAGGTGATAAGGTAAATAAATATATTTTCTTTGTACTGTTTTCAATTAAATATATATAAAAGAGAATTTACAAATCACTGCTTTCTGCTTTTATGTGCATTTTACATACTGTCCCAACTTTTTTGGAATTGGAATTTGTACATTACACACAAAACCTTTCTGAATTATGACAGTAGAACATACTACAATCATAATATTGTGTAATGATTGATGTTTGTCCACGGAAGCAGCTGGGGGTGACGCAGAGTAAATTCCAGCAGAGAATCCAGGAGAGAGAGAAGGAGCTGCAGGATCTGAGACAGGCTGTGTAGTCACTCAAGGTGAGTACAGACCAGAGGAGAAGACAACAGCTGGCTGCTGGAAGAGCCATTTCAGGCTCAGTCAGAGCTCTCCTCCAGTCAGGCAGTGAGGAGCCCTGTTTTGGGCCACTTTTCAGCCCTGTGGGTGATGCAACGGCAGCCATTTTGCCCCAGAATGCTCACTACACATCAGCTGAGGTTGAGAGGGAGAGAACATTTTTTACCCAATTAAACTGGGGGATGATTATGTGTAGGATTGTAAGAGCCAGGTTGGGAATTTAGCCAGGACATTGGGGAAAACCCCTACTCTTTACGATACGTGTCATGCAGTCTTTAATGACCACAGTCACAACCTCGGTTTAACATCTAACATCTCTTACAGCAGTGTCTCCATCACTGCACTGGGGCATTGGGTTTATTTGACCAGAGGGAAGCAGCAACTTACTTTTACTTTTTCCCATCCAAGTACTACCCAAGCCTATAATTGCTTCGCATCAGCCGTTTGGCAGGAGCATTGATTGCCAATGTCTGGGTTGTGCCACATTTTTCCATTTTGTCACAATGAACTTAAGGGCGCTCCTATGAAGGTTTAAAGCCTCTCCAACTGTTTGCCTCATGACAAGTTCATCTCAAAGCTCTACGGGCAGTTTGCTGGTCTTCATGACAGTATGACTGATCTGATATGATCTGATATGCTGTTTCTGTTGAGAGACATCACAAAGTCAGTGATATGTATTCTGCGTTTAAGCAGTTGGATTTGAAATCAAATAGATTTCAAGCCAACATAGGTGGACCTTGTTAGACTTGTTAATGTATTAACGTGATCTTTCAGGCACATGGAATACCCCAGGCCAAATTTAAGTTGGCAATACCAAGGGGGTTAGTACTAAAGCAATTTTCCAGTTTTTGTTTTTAATATAATGCTGCAGACATCTAACTACTAGATTTAATTTGACTTACTTACACAGGGGAATAGAAAAATCCTGTCTAAATATATTTGACTTTAATTTGACTTTGCGACATAGCAATATGACAAATAATATTTTTTTCTAAGGCACTCTAATGATTTCTGAATGTTCTACGGGGAAAACATTTTAGCATCAGCAAACCGAAATACGTTAACATTGCAACTCATATTTCTTATGGCAAAGCTTGCAGTCAGCCTGTAACTCATCCATTGGGCTTTATTCGCGCGGCTGGCTATCGTATTTGAATTCCCCCTGAGCATTTTCCCATCCACAGGGCTCTCTCCGTCGTAAACAGCTGCAGGCTCTGAAGCTCGGCTGACAGAGAGGTGGGATTAGCCTGGTTTTGAAGGTCGTCAGCCCGGTTTTGAAGGTTGTCAGCTGTTCTCAGGGACACCGCCAGGTATTTTGGGCCCCATGAATAAAACAAGGTGATTTTAGACAAGTGGGATATGCTCCTGGATCAGCATCACTATTGTTGTTCCATGGAACTACATTCCCATTAACCAGTAAAAACTCAAGGCGCTGCACTACCTCAGCTACATAATACAAGCAGCTAATAGTGCTCATATATATGAATGATGGAAATAAGGTGCCACTAAAATATTTTCAGAAAATCTCTGATTTTGGTAAATATTGAGAACAGAAATGCACAAGCTATGGTGCACTAAATAGCTTACCTCTCTGTAACCGGGGGAGATTTGGAGGGAATTCTGAAATGGCTCAGGAGTGGGAGGTAGTTTGGCACAGCACTGATGACATCAGAGGGCAATGATTGGTTAATAGGAATGTTGATCCAGGAACATGTCCTACTTGGGTAAATCACGTTATGGCCCATGCCTAGCTCTCATATCGGGCCATACGCCCCCCACTCCATCTCTGCACTGCACAATTACTGTAACCGCACCTCTAGATCCTAATATTTTTTTAAGGACCCATGTCAGTCTGCCCTTGGAATCCACCCCTTGAAATACCCCCACCCCCAATACGGCCTGCTTTGACCCGATATATATTTTTTAATTACAGGGTATCAAACGGTCAATTTGTGCTTCTTCTTTTGAAGGACTGTGGTGCTGTCTGTAGTTAGCCATTCAAAAAAACACAAAATAATAACAACAACAAAGGAGGTTGAAAGTGAAACAAACCGGGGGCCATGCTCTGCATTTTTAATGAGACAGATTAATCAGTGGTTTGTCAGTAATTATAAATGTCATAGTTCAGCTGCTCCCTTTGGCTGTATGTTTAATTTCCAAGTGACAGGATGATTTTTTACCCGGGTATTTGCATAATTCTTTTTATTTTTTTACTGCGGATTTGATAAATATGAAAAATGAAGGTCTTTCCGAAGCCTAAGCGAGATCAAAAGCTTTATGAATGCCCATTTAGTGATTTGATTTTTTTTATCATGTCAGTTTAAATGTCAAGCTTCTGTGAAGACGCAGCCTTGTGTTGATGTTGGTACTGAAGAGGAAGAACAAACATTTCCCAAAGAGAGGAGAGAGAACCTGTGGCTGCTTCATTTGAAGTGTGCAGATGTTTGAAATAAGATGTGTAGAAATGTGTAGAAGGTCACAGCTAAGAAGAATAACAGAGAGTGAGTGTGTGTGTGGTGTCTGCATGATTGTGTGTGTGTGTGTGTGTGTGTGTGTGTGTGTGTGCGTGCATGTGTCAGAACATTGTGGAGAACGGGTGGGCGCATACCCCGCTGTGCTTGATATATCATTTGGCTTCTCTCAGGTCTAAAAAAGGTTATTTCACCCCCCCCCCCCCCTGTGAGCACAGAGCACTGGAGTCTTTCTGGCAGACTTTATTACCTCATTCGCTTTATCTGGCTGCTAACTCTCAAGTCTAACAGTACAAGTGTGTTGATAAAGCTGAAAAGATTACAGGCTCTCTGGCATATTCATTAAAGCCCTCCAGCAATATGAATTGCATGGTTCTATCTGACATTTCTGTCAAGTTATTAACATAAAAATGCCCAATTGTCATGCTCTCTCAGTGTAGGACAGGCCAAACACCCGAAATTACTTTTATCAAAACGCTGAAAGGCTACAAAGACGTAAAATTAAACGGTTTAATGTCGTAATGTGTGACATTGGTACAACAGAATATAATTCAATCCTCTTGAAAGGTCAAGGATGACTGGCATTGGATGCATGTGTGTCCAAGTACACGCAAAATACAATTAAAGTTATGTTTTCTCAACCCCACACACACACACACACACACACATACACACACACAATAAGTACAAAAGTACAGAAATGTTCCTGTAAAATGAAAAACATCCTCGTAAAGTACATAAAGCATAAATGTGCTTTGTGTGGGAAGTGCTGATGCAGGACTGATATAGCCTACAGATGGAAACCTCAGGCTCTCACTCCACCAGTCCTCTCTGTTATACTGCGCTGTTTGTATTGATCGTTTTTCACTTTTTTTCTGTTTTGTTGTTGTTGTTGTTGAGAAGGTTATTTCTCCCTGGCACATCAGGGGGTTCAGGTGAATGGTGCCAGAGAATGGGCCTGTTAGTGCCTGCGTTATTTTTTCTGTGGGAGATTTTTACCGCCACTGCAGGTCCAGCGGATGTTCCGATCGATGAGCGGGTAAAAAGAGCCGCAGGAACGGTAAGAGCGCCGACTTTCAGTCGGTGCAGTTGTGCTCCGAGGATCGGGGTTCGCGCCCCGGTCCTGCCAGATCCGAGCATGGCCGGCGCCCTGTGGGAGCAGCAATTGGCGGCTGCTTCCGGGTGGGGGGAGGGGCTCGGAGAGAATCGCTGCACGCATAGCGGCCCTGGGCGAGCTGGATTCACGGTCAGGAGCTCGAGGAGTCGCGCCCTGTAGAGGACGTGGCGACCTCATTCCTACTACCGGCTGACAGGGTTGTGTAGCGGTGGTTCTCTAGCGGTTGCTACACGGGGGGAAATTGAATTAGAATAGGGGTTCAATTGGCTACTAAATTGGGAGAAAAATGGGGAAAAATCAGAAACAAATAAAAAAATTTTTTTTAAAAAGAGCCGCAGGACGTGTCAGCAGTCCCCGGAAAGCGCCGTGCAGCACAGATGTGTGAGATCGTTTCCCTCACAGAGCCCCTACTGCGATCTGACAGCCGTTTCCCTCACAGAGCCCCTACTGCCATCTGACAGCCAAACCAGCAGCAGTTAACATAAGCATCTGTTAGCAAACTCTCTTTTTAGAAGAAAGATTGTGTGTGTGCATGCATACACTGACAAACACACTCAAATGCAAACACACTCACTCAAGCATTTATACTCACTCACACATGTACATGCTCACACAAACACACACACACACACACACACACACACACAGACACACAAACACACACACACACTGTATTTTATGTATTTTAGAACAGATGTATGCATGCCTTAACAACAGGGCTAAAAAGTAAGATACAAAAAGCAAGACTGTGTTGAACTGAACACCTGACTCTACAGGTGCAGGAAGACAGAACTCACCTGGGCACAGAATTACCTGAGCACAGACTTACCTCAGTACCGGGTTGCCAGTTATTCGAGCATGGTTACCTGCATAGCACCTGAATGCAGAAATACCTGAGAGTAGAACTACCTGAAACCAGGACTAGTCGAGCACAGTTACCTGAACACAGGGTCCACTGAGGGCCAAGGTACACAAGCAACGTGTTACCTGAGAACAATTACCTGAGCACAGTTACTGGAGTTAGCTTAGCGCAATTACTGGAGTTAGCTTAGCGCAGGGTGTAAGTGGCTAATTAGGGTCCAGCAGATCCTGAAACCAGGACTAGCTGAGCACAGTTACTGGAGTTAGCTTAGCACAATTACTGGAGTTAGCTTAGCGCATTTACTGGAGTTAGCTTAGCGCAGTTACTGGAGTTAGCTTAGCACTGTTACTGGAGTTAGCTTAGCGCATTTACTGGAGTTAGCTTAGCACAGTTACTGGAGTTAGCTTAGCGCCTTTACTGGAGTTAGCTTAGCGCAGTTACTGGAGTTAGCTTAGCACAGTTACTGGAGTTAGCTTAGCGCAGGGGTGTAAGTGGCTAATTAGGGTCCAGCAGATCCTGAAACCAGGACTAGCTGAGCACAGTTACTGGAGTTAGCTTAGCACAATTACTGGAGTTAGCTTAGCGCATTTACTGGAGTTAGCTTAGCGCAGTTACTGGAGTTAGCTTAGCACTGTTACTGGAGTTAGCTTAGCGCATTTACTGGAGTTAGCTTAGCACAGTTACTGGAGTTAGCTTAGCGCCTTTACTGGAGTTAGCTTAGCGCAGTTACTGGAGTTAGCTTAGCACAGTTACTGGAGTTAGCTTAGCGCAGGGTGTAAGTGGCTATTTAGGGCCCAGCAGATCCTGAAACCAGGAGTAGCCGAGCACAGTTACTGGAGTTAGCTTAGCACAGTTACTGGAGTTAGCTTAGCACATTTACTGGAGTTAGCTTAGCGCAGGGTGTAAGTGGCTAATTAGGGCCCAGCTAATCCTGCAGCTGATAGCTCTAATGAGTGGATGAGAGACTGGTGTACGCACAGATAGGACACCAGGGGCCACATGTATAAACAGTGCTGAGCAGAAAAATGCTCTCAGAAAGCTGCGTAAGGGAGTTTCCACGCAGAAATTCATATGTATAAAATAAGACAATCTGCATACCTCTGCACACACTGGACACCATGCGTACGCAATGTTTGGAGTCAGTGTGATATGGTGACACCATGATCAAAAGACAGAGGGAGAAAATACTAAACTTTGCGTAAGAAGATTTTCTCCCTGAGCATTCTTTTACACATTCTTTTACTCAGAGTTTTATACATGCGGTCCCAGGAGTGCTGAGATGCCAAGTGCAGGGGAAAGAGGTGCATTTTGGGAAGGCTGCTGCAGCTGTCCGTGCGCACATCAGACGGGTGCGGAAAACATTTGGAACATGTCTGTGAAAAACAAATCGAAAACAGCTCGGCTCGTTCTGTACCCATCCAGGGGCCACATGTATAAAACTCTGTACCCGTCCAGGGGCCACATGTATAAAACTCTGTACCCGTCCAGGGGCCACATGTATAAAACTCTGAGTAAAAGAATGCGTAAAAGAACGCTCAGGGTGAAAGTCGGAAATCTGCTTCAAAAAAGTTTTGCATTTTCTACCTCTGCCTTTTGTTCACTATGTCACCATATCACACTGACGCCAAACATTGTGTACATATCGTGTCCAGCGTGTGCAGAGGTACGCAGATTCTCACTGCACGTGTTACTTTATACATCCGAATTTCTGCGTGGAAACTCGCTTACGCGGCTTTCTGAGGGCATTTTTCTGCTCAGCACTGTTTATACATGTGGCCCCCTTGTGTAAAACTCTCCTGTCTTAGATTTATTCCACTGAGTCATGTGATTATTCTGCTTTTTCATTGAAATCATCTGATGTCATCCCTTTGCCTCGTCACTTTTCTCTGACTTTTTGGGACGGTGTAGACACAGGGTAAAGCTCTACTCAGCCTTCTGTTGATGGTTTTTTTGGTCTGATTGGGGGGAGAGCAGAGGGGTGACGGCGGGAGGGTCAAGCAACAGAACCGCAGATGTTGGACTCCCGCTGGCTGATTTGCAGAACACCCACACATGACAGCGTTGTGTTTTTGGGAGGAACGGGAGCTTAAGAGAGCCTCAACGCTTAGAAGTCTGCGTGTCAACATTCCCATTAAAGCTGATGGGTGGGGTGGGGTGGGCTGGGCTGGGCTGGGGGGGGGTACTCCTTCTTTAACCACAGCTAATTCTGTGCTTTTGGCCGTGCTTATGCTCTGCCTCCGCTATCTCAAACTGGCGCCATTTTAATCCCCTTGGTCCTAACCAGGGTCGATCTGGGTAAAAAGGTACGGACCTGATCAGGCTTGCAGTTATCGCAGGTAGCCTTGGTCAAGTTAGCGATGGACATCTTTGTCTGAGGCCACAGAGAGGAGTGGAAGAAAGGACTTTTAAAAAACATAAAAGTCACATCTGGAGCAGCGCCAAGAGGCTGTTCTGTTTGGGAGATATGATACAGATGAAGGCGGCTGCATAAGCGGGTAAGAAGGCTGCCAACGCACGCTTTTTTTTTTGGGGGGGGAGGAAATTGGACCAAGACTCCAGGCTGGTTGCCCTCTCTGCTTTTATGTTTAAATAGGAGGAGGAGGAGGAGGGGCTTTCCCTGCTGTTAAGAGCCTCTGCCATGAGCACAATGTTTTAAACGGCACCGCTGGGTCCCTGACTTGGGCGTATGATGTAGGCCGGGCGTACGGATGAAAGAGGCAGAGAGGTCATCAGTGTGTTGGGGGGGGGGGGTCCTCAGTCCTGCCGTTAGAGTTCAGAGTACCACCCCCCCCCCCCCCCCCCCCCCCTTCTGTTAAACAGTGAGCAGCACAAGAAGCGCCCACCGCTCTCCGGCGCTCTGTCGAGCGGAAAACCCCGCGGTGAAGCGAGGGACGAACACCGCCCTGCTCCTTACTGAAATTCAGCTGAGAGCGTCACACACCCGCCCCCCCACCATCTCAAGACAAGAACACACAAAAAAATGTAATAAAAACGCTGATACAAGGCACATTACCCTTCCACATGCAGGTGGCAAACACATCTTCGTTACGGAGCACCGCCAGCGTAACATGGATGTTTTAAAATCAATTTCTTATGAACGCCGCATTGCTGAAGTGCATGTGCCACAGTGCTGGCTGTCCAGCAACAATGTTTTACACTGAATACTGACATTTCACAAATCCAGTCAATAATTACTGTCTTAGACATCAACTGCCCTATGTTAGTCAGAATATCCTGGAAGGATTACCCAGATTTCATTGTCTTGTTAACCAGAAATACATAGAATACATTGACAATCACACATAACCCCCCCCCCCCCCCCCCCCCAGAAATAATAATAATAATAATAAAATATTTGTCATACACTTAAATCCATAAAAAGATAATATTGGCCATGGAACAACACAACATTTATTTCATATTTATTCATTTTCATACTTAAGGGAGTATTAGGCAGTCTACTGTTTAGAGTATTTTTTAAATAATAATATAATATAATATAATTTTTATAATCATTTGTAAATGAAAAGTTTTTGGTAATTTTTGATTGAGAATGCGTTGACACTAAGACGCCGCCCTCACCTGGTAGACAATGTCTATGTCCAACTGTTCTGGAATCAATCAATAATAGGCAGACAGCCTGACATATACTTAGAGATAAATCAAAATTTAGACAGACAGACAGTTGACCGATAGATTCACAGGTAGACAGATTAATAGATACACATAAAGGTAGACAGATTGATTGACACACAGATCTACTGGCATATACAAACATACCTCATGAACGGAAATAGCACAACTGGAATGAAAAGCCAAAACTAGTTATAGACATCATTAATCTTGTTGTCAAACTGCAGATATACTGCTGGGATATACTATTCATATATTTTCATACTGACTGAACCATTTTTCCCCCACATAATGCCTTCCAGTCATCCACAAAACACAGGTCTACTTTCCCCCAAAGAGTTCAAGCATTAGTTTAATCATTCTGTGCTTCACTCCGATGGATTCTTTAGTTTTAACAGAAACATTTCAGTTTCATTTTAATTCCTAATGACAACTGGCTTTCCATATATTTGCATAATAATGTTTTGTACATTGTACACGTTATATTCCACTGTCAACCGTCTTAGAAAATTCTCAAATACTGTGAAATGTTCAAGCTAAAGCACAAGCAGAACCCTAATGAGCGTTGCTGCCCCCTGTTGGTTGTGAGAAATGCTTCGCTCTGGCTGTGACTTGTGTATCCTTGTTTGAATCTTGCGGGAGGCTAACTGAACACCGAATAGGCAAATGTGACGATGTTAGCCTGCTGGGAGCCGTTGTAAGGTTGTGTGTGTGTGTGTGTGTGTGTGTGTGTGTGTGTGTGTGTGTGTGTGTGTGTGTGTGTGTGTGTGTGTGTGTGTGTGTGTGTGTGTGTGTGTGTGTGTGTGTTTATACACATATGGCAACACTGCACTTGATCATCAGCGCCTCAGGGAACTTTGGCATGGCAGTCGATTATATGAACAAAAACTCCACAGGGGCTTCTATTCCATTGATAAAGGTTGCACAGCACTTGCCCTAATGTTTATCTTTCTCCGTTTATGACCAGACAGCTCTATTAAGCGTTTTTACATTCTTCGTTCCATGGTGCTGTATTTCATTTTTCAATATTACGCTCAGAAACACTATTATCTCTCGCGGCGTGTGTCTGTCTGAATGACTTAACTATGCTCTGTGTGCATGCAAGTCAGATTTAATTACGTTCGTTCGTTCGTTTTCCGGAATGCGACTCAGACAATTCACAAGTGCAGTGGTGCAAAGCGCCATTTGGGCCATCATAGCTTCCGCTTCAGCACCTGGACAGAGGCAGGGAAGGCAAACACATTAGGCAACACAGGCACTATAAAGTCTGGCTTCGTTGATATTGTAGGGATTATGTTCGTTGTTTAAAACCAAACGTTTTTCTCGTACAATTTAGGCTACAAACGGCCTATTTTAAAACTTAATTGTTTCCGTGAACATAGGGATGCAGCCTAGGCTACAAGTAATATATATATATATATATATCAAAAAAACATTCCCGAAATAGGCCGATATATTGTTGTGAAATCCGTTTCTAATTAGTCCAAATCCCATAGGCCTACATCTGTTGTAGCCTAATTTCTAAAGGACTTTAGCTTTGCGGCCTGAATAGCCTACAGTAGCCTATGCAGAGTAACTAAGGTCTCCGTTTGTTTGTTTGTTGATCCGGCAGTTGGAGACCTGCTGTAGGCTACAAACAGCCTAGGCTACTCACAAACCGGCTGTAACTGTAATGTTTTATTTTTCCTCTCTATAGGCCTAACTGTTCCCGGAAAGATGCACCGGGGTAAAGGTGCTGTAAATATACGGTTTTAAAAGCGAAAAATTATTATAAAATGATTGATAATCCCACCGAACCCAGAATGTTGACGCAGCAAACGCCTCCAGATGTTGGTTTCGCGAAACATAATTGTGTGGTTCATTTTATTATTGCTATTATTTTTTAACAAACCAATCTTATTTTTATTTTTTGTTTTTTATGAGCATCATTTTGATGGTTAAGCAAAGCATGAAATGAGTCTATCCAAGAGAGGTTGGATAATAAAACAGTGAGACGGAGGCGGCACAGTCTTCCACAGTAACTTTTGTACGTGCTTTGTTCTCTCTCTCGCCCCATAAACTTGCAGACAGCGAGAGCGCACCCGCTGTTTGTTTGCTCGTTTCTGAGGATCTCCTCTTGGAATATCAATCTGCCTTCTTTTGGAATGGCGTTCGTTCGGTGACACGCTGTCGGTTGTCACTATGCTATGCGGGGCGCAGCTGGAGACGGCGGGCTACCTGCTCGCAACTGCATCTGTCTTCTCTCCTGCCTAGTACACCGCCCGGCAGTAACTATTTACCGACACGATATCGTCACTTAAACTACATAGCAACAAGTGCAAAAAACATTCATACGAAATCACCTTATATGAGGGAATTGCGAAATAACTGAACTCGGAACATTTTGAGGGATCGCACCTATGTTCGCTATAGACAAGTATATATTTTTACTTCCGTCTTTTAGTTACCCGTGTCATTTGCACTTAATGTTTGTCACAATGGCCTTGTCAATTTCTTTGGACAAAGGAATCCACCAAAATAATAAACTGGACTAGCCTACATGAAAATTGTCAAGAGCGCGCTCTTGAATTAGCTCGCCAAGCCATTGCAGGTGCGCAGTAAGAGAGGTTGTTCCTCTTTTGCAGTACAGCGCCTCTGCCTGTCCTCAATCCCACACAGGACCTACCATGCAGTGTAGAGTTCAGACTGGGAACCGCAGTGCACGTAATCCGCACAAAGACGCGGTTAGACATTAATGTTGACTTTCACCAATGGACTCCGGTAAATAACCAGGCAGTTATTTAGTCTCCTCTTTAAGCCCATCCACACACAAACACAGTTTAAGTTCCTTAAGGCCATTCAATTAAAAGATTCGAGGCGGCATGTTTCCACATTTTCAACAAAAAAAAAAAAAATATATTTTTCCTTTCTTGTCTGGTAGATGAGTCTGGGGCTGTTGTATTATCAGCCATAAAATTAAACTTGGAACACAAAATAAATTAAACTTGGAACACAATAGATTGAGTAAAGAACCAGAGTTAATTGGAGTAAATATGTCTCTTCTGAATCCTGTGTCCTCCATCCAATCTTCAGCTCAGATTGAATCTGGCAGCACTATGGTTTTGTCCTTCCCTTTTTTAACACATTTAATACTTTTTATCCTCCTTTTTAAAAAAATGTTGTGTATAAACGTGAAATTTAAATAACATTGTTCAAGGAACAAGTTTGATAGCAGAGGCTTTATATTCCACGTTTAATACAGATGCAACATCCTTCTTACAAGTCAAGTTCAATTCAAACATTTAGAGGAAAATTGTACAAACCCAAACCAGGTAATATTTTGTGTGAAAACCCAGACAAAATCAAAGATAATCGTGAAGGATGATGTCCTACTGAAGAAAAGAAATGCACTTTTCATCTACATTTTCGCATTTCTCATAACATAACTTAATGACAAGAACAGGCCATTCAGCCCAACAGGGCTTGCCATTTTCCCACCACTAAAGGGTACCTAGTGTGCACCGTTTACCTACAAACTAGATCATATCTAGCACCATATCAAGCCTGCATGGTTGAGAAAGACAGCATGAGAAAGACAGCATTGATAAAGCGAATGCAGTTGCACATTTTATTTACAGATCCATAAAGAGAGAACAATCATGGCATAGCGAAATTGGCAGGATTGTTGCCGCTTGTACTACAGATACCAGCATCCAGCACCTCTCACTGGTGCCTTAACCGGCTGCCATCTGTCAGAAGATAATGTGCCGTAATTAGATTTGGATTCCATTTTTAAGCCTTTATTTCATAGCCCCTCTGTGGTCCACTTCTCCCGCTTGATCGAGCGCAGGAGAGCAAGGTTAAACCTAATCACACAACTTTCTTTTGTCGTTACGCGCCTTCATTGGATCGAACGTCTGTCGATGTTTTCAAAGTTCTTTCAAACTTCCATCAAACGAGCTCCAGCGGCCCCCCCACGTGAGCGCTTTTAATTTAAGAGGCGTAACTTTTTTTTGTGGTTTCTTCCACTAGAGCTGGGAGAGAAGCTGGGCGGTGCCGTCTACGTTCACCGACTCCCTCGGCTGTTCTCTGATCACCTGTGAAGGAAGGGAGAGGGAGGAGGAGAGGGAGAATGAGGAGGTAAATGACAAAGCTCAAATCAAAGTTTATTTGTCACATGTCCAGTCACAGTACAGCATGTTGCCAGGTGTCAGTTGGCAATGAAATGCTTTAAAGAGTAAGTGCACCCACCGTCTCAGCCTGTCTCCGCCTAGTACACAATTTAGAAAAATACTTTGTGGGGTGAGCGAGGGAGAGGGGTGGGGGCGGAGGAGCTGTGTCCATCGTCATTTGCATAAATGAACGTACATTGTACAAATTATTTCGTATAACTTGGATCAAACTGTTAAACTAGACGTTGCAGATCAAATATGAACCAAGATTCAGCAACTGCATGGCTTATTTCTCACCTCAAATATTTTCAGAAACATATTTTAGTGGACTATTTAGGTGGAATAAGAGAGTTTATGAACAGGACGCCACGTTGTTCCGGTTTTAAAATGTGGACCCAAAACAAAAGGAACGTAGAGGGTCTAACCAATCAGGTGCCAGCTGTTTCTGTTGTGGGCGACAAAAATTATCCATATGATGTAGAGGTACCTCCAAAGAGGTACTCTGACATCACGATTGGGGCGGGGGCAGTGTGGAGAGCAGAAAGGAAATTTCAACAGTTAGAGGGCAGCACAAAGACGCTTTTCTACAAGTTTCTTATGATATACAATATTATTTCAGAATTGTTGAAATAATGGAATGGATGAATAAGTTTCATTATGAGGTAGGCATACAAACACGTTTACAGCGAGAACAAAAAAAGTGATCTAGGGTGTACTTACCCTTTAAAGACATTAAATAGTGAACTATAAAATATAAAAATATAAAATGCATGCTATATATAATGTACATGGATGTTGCAAGCTGTTAGCAGCAGTGCTAGTAAAACATGCTCTCCATGCACAGCAGTGGCTACAGCATCATTTCAGTTTTTGTGTTTGTTTTTTTTTTGCATGCACACACACACACGCACTTCAATGAAACGATGAGGTTGGAGTCAGGCACCAAGGACTCTCCTGTTAATTCATGCATGCCCCTTTGCTAAAACCCAAGACAGACTGCATGGGGCCTGTATCACATAGCAGTATTACTGAATTAGCTGGATAACTGCAGAGTAAAACCCAGAACCGTTCCAAATCTGGAACATGGACTGAAGTAAAAAGAGCTGTTCCAGGTTTTACACAGCGCAGTTATCCAGGTGACTTGGTAATCCTGCTTTGTGATACAGGCCCCAGGTCTCTACACGGAGAAACACAAAAATACATTTTAATAAAAATAATTTAAAAAACGGCCTACCAATTCCTCTAAGGAAAAAATATATATACGTAAGACCGAAAAGCCCATAATCAAATTAAAAATTTGATTAGACTGTTCACATTATGGAGGGTGTCTGTCATTCTTGAATACTATTTTGTCTCACTTAAATTTCTGAAGAATCCCTCTATCTGAAAGACTAAATGATCCCATCTTGGGTCCGTGAGGCACACCTATCAAGACCTTTTCTCACCTGTGCTTGCTTTTTGGGTTCCTGCCCAGTGCACTTTGATACACTTTTTACTTCCCTTTGAACGTCCGTGAATATTTTATTGAGGCTGTCTACTTTTTTCTCCTTTTTAGCTGCATTAATCTGAAAAAAAAGAAAACGGGTCAAAAAGACATCAGGTTAAATTTTTTGTTTACCTTTCAGATCCTGATCCAACATGACACTTGACACCTTCAGTAATACACTATGACAGAACATTGTCACAGCTGCACAAAACACTATCATCTGACTAAATAAAACTGGCTGTAATTTTGGAATAGTCAACAGTGTGCATTTTTTTTTTGGTGCATATTGATTCTCCATATTTGTGTGCTCTCTGTCAGATTTTTCTATATTTTATAAACATCATATTTATTGTTTCATTTCAAATCCAATGTGTGGGAGAGCCAAAACAGCAAAAAATGGGTCTCTGTCCACATACTTACAGACTATATATAATTTATAGCATTATTTATTATTTGTCTACTGAACATACTCATTATAATGATAACATGAAACACTGGCCAAAATGCCCCTACAGGTACTACTGCCCAGGTGACGTCACAAGTTCTCCTTTCCGTCGTTTGTCTAGCCTACATAACTAACCGTGTTCTTACATGTTTGAGGCTCGTCGTCACTGGCTTGGCTTTGTTCTTATGTTTAGCCTGCTTGTTGACCACATGAAACACATTCTTCTGCTTCTGTCCTTTGGATTTATTCTTTGCCATGATAGCTTTTTGATGAAAAAACACAAAACAAAAATCCATCACAATTTATGAATTAATTTTCCCAAAGTTAGACTCAAATATGAAACACCAATGGAAATTTATATGTTAAAATGAGCCTTCCCATCTTTATTATAATAATAAAAAAAACCTGCACTAAGATAATTTCTGGTTTGGTACTTACTTAGCACATAATTACGTTCAGATAAATAAACAGCAAGTAGATGTCAGCGCATGAATATTCAGTCCCCAAACTATTAATCCATCCCTGAACCTGATAATGAACGAGGCAAGTGCTACTAGCTAACGAGAAAGGTGTTGTTAATGTTATTTGCTGACAGTGATGACATAAGTCTGACATGTAAGTTAGCACATTAGCAATTTTCAAAGCGATGTGCGGCTAGCTAACGTTAGAGTACCCAATACAAAGAGTATGGAGGACGCCGAACAATCTAACGTTAAATAAGACTTCATGTTGATAACCAACTTGTTTTTAATTCGGGGAAACCATTAGCTAGTAAACGCTTTAGAAAACGTTACAGAAGCTAAAGTTAGGTCTTTGACATGTGATAGTACCGATGTAAATCAACTGAGCAGTAACTGAACGATACAGTATATTAGTGAAATATGTATAAAATGCGACAAACATTTTCCAAAGATTCAGGAAAATGCACACTTAACAACAAAAACAAGCTTACCTTTCGTCCCAAGCTAGATGTTACCTAAAAGAAGCACGTGGATTGTCGCAATGATGTCATTTACATGCGACGCTACTCGTCCAATAATCTTAGCCAAGCGAAAGTCGTCCCGAAACGCTGCACGTTGAATGTCCTTGTTTCTTGTGCTTTCTGTACTTTCAGAAGGATGTCGTTAATACAGGTGCCACAGGATCTGCTTTTTGGACGATGATTGACTGTCTCGGAGTAAAATATCAAACATCACGTAATCTTAAAAATATATTATCTTGGCTATTATTGCCGGATCATGGAAACTTGCGTCTGTTCGTTCCTCGGCTTCGCCATAAGGTGGCAGCAACGTTTAGAAATTACTGAAGGCATCGTTCGTCTTTCAATTTGTACAGGGGTAGGCAACCCTGGTCCCGGAGTTTCGGTCGTTTGTGTTTTTTCTTCCACGAGAGTTTGATGGATGATCAGAAGTCTGAGCCTGATTATAATGAATGGTGAAATGCTGATTGTCTGCAGCACGTGGCCACCTGCATTCATTAAACCTGGTTAATTAAAATTAATATAGTTATGTAGGCCTAGTAATGACTTTGGATGACGCAAAAACCAGGACCGACTGTAGCACTCCAGGATCAGGGTTGCCTACCCCAGTATAGGCTACGCTCACAAGCCGCCAAAGCGCGTTTTAATTCGTAACACAGTGCCCTCCACTATTATTGGCACCCCTGGTAAAGATGAGTAAAAAGGGTTACACAAAATTCACCGTTTGGTGAATTAGCTTAATCTCACACTGAAAAAATGAGGAAAAGCCAAGCTTTAATTGAAGTAAATTTAATATGAGAAAAAAAAATCCCTCATCAAGAAATTATTATTTTTAACAAAACCACGTGTGCCACAATTATTGGCACCCCTGAATTTATATATAGAATAAAGTAATCATTTTTAATATTTGGTCGCATATCATTTGCATGCCATGACTCCCTGATTCATTTTCTGGTACTCTTACAAGCTATACTATAACGTCTCTGCATTTGAATGGATCGCTATGGGAATTGGGGGGTGGGACTAGATTTAGCTGTAAATTATGCAGGAACAGTGTAGAATACATGGTTGGCAAAATGGCTGTAAGTCATCAAGGGTCTGCGGTATCAAACGAGCCTCAAACCATCACTCTGCTGCCATATATGCAGTAGATATGGATGGATCACTTTCGGGGTTGTTTCTCCTGACAAATTTTCATATAGTTCCATGAACTATATGGAAAAATAAGTCAGGAGAAGAAACCATTCAAGTTATCCATCCATATCTACTGTATTTCTGGCAGCAGATTGATGGTTTAAGGCTTGTTTGATACGTCAGACCCTTGCTGACTTAGAGCCATTTAGCCAACCATGTGTTCCACACCGTTCCAGTGTAATTTACAGCTAAATCTAGTCCCACCCCTCAATTCCCATAGAGATCCATTCAAATGCAGAGACGTTATAGTATCGCTTGTAAGAGTACCAGAAAATAAGATATCAAGAGTCTTTTGATGTTGTTGGGTCACAGACATCAGTAAGTCATGGCACGCAAAGGATATGCGACCAAATATAAAAAATTATTACTTTATTCTATATATAAATGCAGGGGCGCCAATAATTGTGTTTTGTTAAAAATAATAATTTCTTGATTTTTTTCCCCCCATAATAAATTGTCTTCAATTAAAGGTTGGATTTTCCTCATTTTTTCAGTGTGAAATTAAGCTAATTCACCAAACGGTGATTTTTTTTATAAACCTTTTTTTCTTATCTTTACCAGGGGTGCCAATAATAGTGGAGGGCACTGTAGGTCTATCGGATGCATACGTTGCGATTGCCGTACCTAAACTCGGGTTTAGAGGTACCTGCTTAGAGGTAGAATTCAAACCCTTTTAAGATAAAAAAGTAAAGGGAATTGAGGTTTTGTTTGTGCATTATAGTAGGCCAATTGCGGTCTAACTAGCCTACTACTAAAATGTTTTAATTGAAAACAGATCTTTACGGAATCATACTAAACGCTTTCCTTTGATATCCAGGCTAGTCTATTTGTGTGTATACCGAATAGCCTATAGTATTTAGCCACATCCCAGTTTAGCCGTCAGATGTAGGTTAGGCTACGTTATTTTGCAAGAGACTTCAAGATAATTCATGACAGCATATTCCGATGTATGTGGCATGAAGCGATTGAGGTCAGATACAAGAAAACCCCGGGGCAGGATTTTATAGGCTATCATATCGCAGCGCCCCTGCACAAAGTAGCCTATGCGTAATTCCATTGTGATGTTATTGAATAGGCTATAGGCCTATTGCATGCATCTTAATATTCTTGAATGTAACCACTGGATAAATTAGGAAAAGCTCATTTCAGTCATTCCCATTGATGACACAACAGTTCGGTGTTATAAACCGGTATCACTGGCACCTTTGTGTTTTCCCTTACATTGCTCTTGGATAAACACAGGGAGCGCTATGAAGCATGCAAAGTGCTCACGTATAATGGCAGTGTTTTTTATCGAAGACATTGTGGTGTGTGCGGGCGGATAGCCTAGCACCTGTTCCACTGCTTTATCCGCTATCTTCATGGAGCTATTATAATATGATTGATTGCAATGCACATATGGAAAAGAGCATGACGCGATGATATTCGACAGGAGAGATGATGAGCAGTTATGTGTGTTTGTGTAAAAAACATACACTAGCCTATTTATTTCCGTGCGGACAACGAAATATCTCTAGGAGAGAACAGCAATATCAGGAGGTAAGTGAAGTATTTAGCGGTAAATGGGCGAGATTGTCTTGAGGCGTTCGGTGAAATCCACACGGCTATTTCTTCAGCCTCGCATTGCATTCCTATAGATTAGCTGGTTTAGGACCCTACATTGCGTTGTGAGCAGAGACGCAGCAACAGAGAGAGAGAGAGAAAGAGAGAGGAATGACCGGTCAGCTCATCGATTGATTGACAGCGCGATTTATTTAACCCCTCCCGCGCGCTTTCTTTAACCCCTCGCGCTGCTCAGCCTCAAGTCCGCTGAGATCTCGTGGCCAACCCATTGGCGCGAGGGACAGAGCAGCCAGGGCGAGTCTATATAAACCCCGGCACGGCACTTGTCCGTTGAGACGGAGTATCAGAATAACGGTGAGAACCGACGACAGTAGTAACTTCAAACTTCTCACAAGCGCAAATTTGTTAACGATGTCTCACGGATGGGGATACGGACCAAGCAATGGTGAGGCGCTTCATCTTAACATGACACGATTAGTTTGACCTGTCGGCGTGTGGTTCGGTGATAGCTATGTATGTCCACAGTCATATGTTTTTTTTGACAGCTTCGGTCCACCTCGAAGAACACAGGTCTGAAGAAACTAACGGTCATTCATCACAACTTTATTGGAGACCTGAAATAAAATAAATTAAGTAAACACCACGAAATTGGACTAGATTGTGGATGAAATTGATACGTTTTAGTCATTTCTGGATAATCTGGGGATTTTGACTGAGCCTGTGAGGAATTTTACCTCAGAAGCAACGGTCAAACGCCTGCGATGACGTCAACAGCCAACTGTCAATTTGCTCGCAAACTTCGGTCTTCAGCGAACTAACGTTAGCTATCGTTAATCGTCAAATACAAAAGGTCCCAAAACAAAACACAAGCTTGTGCTACATCGCTTTCCCAAATACACAAGTTATAGTGCCTGTGATATATGTTTTCCTTTCTTGCCTTTACAGGACCAGACAAGTGGGTGGAAAACTTTCCCATTGCGGACGGACCCAGGCAGTCTCCCGTTAACATCGTGCCTGGAGAAGCGCAGTATGACAGCGCCCTGCAGGCGCTCAGTCTCAAGTACGACCCCAGCACCTCCAGAGGCATCGTCAACAGCGGCCATTCCTTCCAAGTGGACTTCGCTGACGACGATGACAGCTCAAGTAAGTGACAGATTACCCAACGTTAGCGGCGATTACTGCTGTGCTAACGTTACTCGCCACCTTCAGTAACGCTGTCCATTGTCATTTGTAAATTATTCCGAGCCGTATTGTAAGGGTTACATGAAGCGTGCATATGTTTCTGTAAATGACCGTTGCCAGTGCATACTAACGTTAACGTTATTAATGTGTGGAAAGCAATGCCTTGGAAATGTTTAGAAACTAAACACTAAAGTTACAGTAGAAAGCTGAACATATCTATATAGGATCTATCTTTTAACTTATCTGCATGGAGCATCACTTAAGAAGTCCATTAGCCTGAAATTAATTTGTAGATATTAATGCTTTAAAGGAAATGCATTTTGAGAAGGTAAATATTCGACATTGAACTCATCACAATGATGTTCAGTAACAATGATTCATCGTCTTGGTAAGGGACACTTAATACTGTAATAATACGTAGTTTACATTGTAATTTAGAGTGTTATGTAACACAGACTGGGTACACAATATGATTGGCAGTCATATTGTCCAACCATAATTAATAATCTTTATACAATCCAAGGCTTTATTCTGAGTTTATATTCAGTCATATTCTCTCAGTGACTTTGCTTGGGGTTAATTGATATATGTCTGTATTTTTTTACCTCCTATATTACCCCAAATAGTCTAATTTAGTCTAATCCGACCTTTATTTAAATCCTGTATTTAATTAAATGTGGGAAGCAAACAAAGCTTATAATGAGAAATCACACTTAATTTAATCTGTACCTATGGTCATACTTATAATTTATTAGCATTTTTCTTCACACCTTTATACATTATGTGCAGGACAAGCCGACTTACTGTAATCTCCAGTTCATTTCCTTTTGTATGCTGAAGTATGTTGACTTGTGCTGAGACTGAGATCATGTCTTTGTTATTGAAGTGGCGTAGATGTGCACTTGTTTTCTCATACAGCAGTTAAATAAATGTTTTAGTTACTTGAAATAGTCAAGAAATCCACCAGCTGCTCCAAGCACTGTTAATTTCCACGGAGAAACCTTGTTGTGGCATTGCACTTTTATGGCATCAATGTGTGGGATATTTTCAGAGGAACAATATGCAGCTTGATACTTCTTTGCTGCAGTGAATCAAAAGGGTTTTGCTACAGAAAGAGCAATGATTAATGCGACTCCTCCGTGGCATTCTTATCACCCAGCTCAAGTGCAGAAAGAGCAGCCTGCAGATGTGTGTAGAGCAGAGCGCTCTGACGGTCTGTGTGTCACTAAGTGTCTGCTGTGGATGGAGTGGGCAGTGTGTGTAGAGTAGAGCGCTCTGACAGTCCTTGTGTCAGTAAGTGTCTGCTGTGGATGAAGTGGGCAGTGTGTGTAGAGCAGAGCGCTCTGACCGTCTGTGTGTCAGTAAGTGTCTGCTGTGGACGGAGTGGGCAGTGTGTGTAGTGAATCATTCTCACACAGAGTGCAAAGTCTGCCTTTATTGGCAGGGAAAGAGATGAGGAGGAACACTTACTGTTGGGCCTGGGAGATATTACATGGTTTCTGATAATATCCTCATTTACATTCCCACAAAATCCTATTTGTCAATATCGAGTATAACGCAAGACGATGAAAGTGAGCCAGATAGGCATCATACACTGCCTGGCCAAAAGAAAAGTTGCTGTTGCACCCGTCATGCATAGTGCCCACTGTACAAACCTCTGGAGGCAGTGTTATGATCTGGGGTTGCTTCAATTGGTCAGGTCTAGGCTCAGCAACGTTATGCAGCAATAAAATGAAGTCAGCTGAGTACCTGAATGTACTGAATGACCAGGTTATCCCATCAATGGGCATATTCCAGGACGACAATGCCAAGATTAATCGGGCTCAAATTATGAAAGAGTGGTTCAGGGAGCATGAGGAATCATTTTCACACATGAATTGGCCACCAGAGTCCTGACCTTAACCCCATTGAAAGTCTTTGGGATGTGCTGGAGAAGACTTCACGGAGTGGTTCGACTCTCCCGTCGTCAATACAAGATCTCGGCCAAAAATTAATGCAAGTCTGGACGGAAATAAATGTTGTGAGGTTGCATAAGGTTGTCGAAACAATGCCACGACGAATGCGCGCCATAATCAAAGCTAAAGGCGGTCCAACAAAATATTACAGTGTGCAACTTTTTTTTTGGCCGGGCAGTGTATTTCTCAACAAGAATAATAAAAAAAAGTATAAGTTGAGTTGAGACTACATGGCAAAAAATGTTGATATTACAAGACTTAATACTGCTTCCAAACGAGTTCCTTTTATTGATCGCCTGAACGGAAACAGACGATTATGTCAATCACGTGCGTAAACCGCTATGCGCTTCACATTGCCACTCCCCGCACGGCAAAATACTCCACACTCCAGAATGAGTGAAGCATCTAGAAAACAAACAAGAAAGCACACAAAAGCAGCCTGTGTCTCTGAAGAACCCGATGAAGATTTAATTCCACAACTTGGTTCAAATTCAGTTACCTGGACATAGCTTGGATTTGAACAAACTGATACCAGACAAGAGAGGGTGCTTTACAAACTGGCAGTTGCAGTGAAAGACAGTTTTACAACCAACCGGTTTCACCATATTTGCATTAATCTTCCCAGGTAATACGCAGATATGAAAAGCTTTGCGAATCATACTCCCACAAAACGTCCCGTGCAGTACTCATGCAATCACATGCACACTCAAGCAGTAATCTACTCACGAAAGAGCACAAAGAAACATAAACATACACAAACATACACACAAGCACACGCACCCTTTTCTGCAAAGCAGCAAGGCTGATAACATGTCTGATGCTTCTTTGGCAAGAGGAGGAAATTGCTGTAATAATCTGTTTAGATGACCCAGTGCAGTCTGACATCAAGAGTGTTGCAGAAATACAATGATTCAGGATTAATTTTATTTAATATACACAGAAAGCAGTGATAAATCAACACTTTGCTGCTTTGGCCTATTAATGTTCTTTACAGTTACTGGTCATCGTCTGTCCGTCCCTGAGCTACTGTGACTGTTGCATAACAGGAACTGAGTCAGCAGCTCAAGTAGGAAATGAATGGTCAGACTAGAGCATTGTTTTTCACTTAAATGTAGCTCTCCTTGGCTATAGGTCTGTGTACTTTCTTCACCAGTCTTTAAAATTAATTTACCTTCCAGAACAGCATTGAGCTCCCAACAAACTAATGATTGTAAACATAATATAATACACTCATTATCACGCACTACAATTTACATCTGTAGTCAGCTGTAGAGCTGAAGCACAACTGTGGTGAAAGAATGTACTGGAGTAGATGGATAAGAGATAATAAGTCTGGCGTGGGTTACATAGGCTAAGTCGTCTATGCCAGTAAAATCTGGTATAGAAAGCTTTCATCTACACCTAGTCCAGTCAAAATGGCAAACAGAAGCGCCCATATCTTTCTTTAGTGTTACAGTCCTGTACACGCACACACAGAAACACAGCACTTACTGTTACACATATTATTCCACAGTTAGCCTTTCTGATGTATATTCAGATGGTGTTTGTGTAAATGTATTTTTATGCCCTTAGAGGCATCCATTAGCATGGCTGTAGTAATATGGGTCTGTTTGCACATGCAGGTCTGACAGGGGGACCGATATCGGGGACGTACCGACTGCGCCAGTTTCACTTCCACTGGGGCGGCAGCGACGACAGAGGCTCAGAGCACACTGTGGCTGGGACCAAGTATGCAGCAGAGGTACCAGCTGCTCCCCTCCGCCTTCCTGCCCTCCCCAACTCCCCACCATCCTCTGTGTCTAAGGACAACCAGGGACTGTTCTCTGAAAATAAAATAAGTCCACCCTTTGGTAAATCTAATAGATTTGTTGCATGGCGATAGAGAAGTCAGTATCAGGCCTGAATGTGAGAACAGCCCTTGATTGTCCTCATGCATGACGCACTGCGACAGGGATTTGTGTCACCCTGATTAATCCATGCTCTTTCTGCAGCTGCACCTGGTCCACTGGAACACTAAGTACCCCAGCTTTGGTGATGCTGCCAGCCAGCCTGACGGCCTGGCCGTGGTCGGAGTCTTCCTGCAGGTCAGCATCGTGACTGCGACGGTCTATGGCTTACGATTGCAGCTTCTACATGAAATGTTTCATGACATTGCTAGGAGTGTAACATAGTGACGCCACCACGTCCTTGTTCTTTGAAGAGGTAAAAAAATGATGCTCGCTGGCAAACTGAAGCAGCAGATGGCTCGGCAGGGTCCCGAGCGACATGCATGCCGTGGTGACTAAAGAAGAGTGAGTGCAGTGCTTAGTTTGATGTGTGTGTGTGTGTGTGTGTGTGTGTGTGTGTGTGTGTGTGTGTGTGTGTGTGTGTGTGTGTGTGTGACGTCTTTGTGCTTCAGGTTGGAGGCGCCGGTGCCCAGTTGCAGACGGTACTCGGAGCCCTGGATGCCATCAAGGCCAAGGTAAGATCGCACCAATCCTTAACAGAGACCACATTATTTTATAATTTAAGCTTGTAACTTTTAATGGGTGTGGTCAGAACAAGTCCTCTGCAAGTCCTATGAAGTCATGCGGCTTTTAAAAAAAAATGTATTTCTTTGATCCAGGGCCAGCAGACTACTTTTGAGAACTTTGACCCCACGGTCTTGCTTCCCGGCTCTCTTGACTACTGGACGTACGACGGGTCCCTGACCACGCCCCCCCTCCTGGAGAGCGTCACCTGGATCGTCCTGAAGGAGCCAATCAGCGTCAGCTCTGACCAGGTGCAGCATCTCTCACTGTTTAACCTGTGACTCCGTTTCACCACTCACACTTTATACAAGACAACTTATCATACTCAGAAGCGTGCACATGGTACGAGTTACATTAAACTGTGGATACATCACTACCAAGGGTTTCAAACTCTGAACACTCTGTTCCACACATTTTTAGCTCTACATGTGGTACTGATGTGTCTTTTTCTGGGTTTTATCTTGTGGTTTTTTTTTTTTTCCAGCCTTGTCTACAAGTTAATTTCCTGCTAGGTTTGCATGCAGAACACACACGCAGCACACAAGCACCTTGCACATTGAACAAAGGCACATTGGACCTGTTGACTTTTGAACTTGTACTATTTGGCTACACATTAGCTACAGATATGCAGTCATCAGTTACTAGTGGTCTTTATGGGTGCATTACAGTTGGTAGAGGGGTGAGGTGGTGAAATTCAGTTGGAACACTTGCCTTCCACGCACCTTTAAATTGCCCTTGTATATCCCCCCTTGCTTTGATATGGGTGTGGCGAAATGCACTGCACTCTGCTGATGATATAATGACATACCACATTCTGCAGATGATATAATGACATACCACATTCTGCAGAGTATATAATGACAAATAGCACGCTGCAGATGATATCATGACATATCTTCAGATGATATAATGACATACCACACTCTGCAGAGTATATAATGATATACCACACTCTGCAGACTATATAATGACACATCACACTGCAGATGATATCATGACATATCTTCAGATGATATAATGACATATCACACTCTGCAGATGATATAATGACATATCACACTCTGCAGAGTATATAATGACATATCACACTGCAGATGATATCATGACATATCTTCAGATGATATAATGACATATCACACTCTGCAGATGATATCACAACATATTGCACTCTGCAAATGATATCATGACGTTGTGAATTGGGAAAGTGATCATGGGCTAGTCCTAAGTGTTTTCTGTCAGGATAGCTAACAGTGTCAAAGTAAGTGCTAGGTTATGATAACACTATCTACTGTGGTTCTCTTGTTAGGGAAAAGTGAAGGGTGTGAGTCCACATAGATTATTGATAAAGCATGCTGCATATGCAGGTCTGGCTCCGTACTTTACTTAGTGAGTTTCAGTGCCAGAGAAACTGAGTGGCTCCTTCTCTCTGGCTCTGAAGCCAACGTTGTAGAACCCATGTGAAAATTAACATCCCTCTGGCAAATGTTTATTTCATGACTGTAACTCAAACGCATGCCTCACACTGCTGAGCTGCAGCACAAAATTCCTCTGAGATCCCTCAGCATTGGGCTGGAGTGAGAAAGTTTACATTTTTACATTTACAATGAAGAAAGGGGAACCCAATATGGGTTACACATAGAGATGTGTTTAAAATCACATGGCTCACTGGGGATATGTAAAGTACTTGACCTTAATTGCTCCAGTAAAAATCCTGCTATGTAAACAGGTTAATGACGTGTAACTGTTATTACCTTATTTAAATTGGCCCAGGATAAGATTGGCTGTTCAATAAAGGGAAACACTCACACCTGCACTGATCTGGGTTCTTACCCGGTCTCACGCTCATGTGTAGGTGATAGAAGACTGGCGTCAGTAGTGCTGTGTCAGAAGCTTAATTTAGAATTACCATTTAAGCAAACGTTTGAATTCCAGGGAGTGTTAAACCTTGGCGTACGTCTCAAAACTCCTTCAACATGATTTTCAACAGAAATCATTACTAGAATGACTAAATTATGCGATTCCCCACTGACACACTGCACTGCTGGCTGGGCTTTTAGGTCACAAAGCTTTGAGTGGAATGAGTAGAGTGCAGCTTGTCAATAAAAAGCACAGCTGGACTTCTTAGACTGCAGTGGTCACATGAGCAGTGTCAACCGCAAAACTAATTAGGAAAAAGTCAAGCCCACCAATTACTCTTGATCAGAACAGTATGGACTGTGGACATGCATATTCAGATGAAGAGTATTAACAAATGAAAGCTTGACTGTGATGCTCTCACATACGCACAGCACTCAATATTAGATATAAGACAGCCGTCCGTGGCTAGTTTGAATCGATCTCTTTAGTACTGTAATTGTGTGAGGACATGCACAGCAGTCATGGGATGCCCTTAGTCTATACATCAAATGGTCTAAATTTAGAGGGTACAGCAACTGTGTCCAGTGCAATGGCCTAAATATAGAGCCCTGCTTGTGGCCCTCTGACTCAGACAAACTTCAGCGTTCCTCAGTCTTCCTCCTTCATCAGGAACATGATCTCCTGCACTTTAATATTATTTAATATGTGGCCGCAGGGTGCTCTAGGGTTTAGGAAACTGCAAACACTCCAGTCAAAATGTTAGAGATGTGAAACCTGCTTTAATGGCACACCTGATACAGAACAGAGCGTTGGGCCAAGCTGAACACTCTCTTTGATCTGAAATGATGCCTCATTTCTCTTGCGCTATGAATAGCATTGTTTACTTACAGATTTCACGGCAAGCGGGCATTCAGCAATTATTAAAAATTATTAATTTCATACAAAATAATCCATTGAGTATGTACATTGTCTGTATTGATTTTAATTAAAGCATAATGTACAGGCATAAATTACAATATTGATTGTTCTCATGAAGGTGCTTAACATACAGGCTACAGTTGGTGCAGCTGGTGCAGAATGTGATTATTATAGCCAGCTGGTGCAGTCATCCCCAGGGACTGAGATAGCTCTGTACCCTTGAGGGAGGTACTCAACCTACATAGTTACAGTAACTTAATATGCAGGATAACTAATGCACGTGTGTATGTGTAAAATGTTCCTCTGGATAAGTACACGGTATCATCATGGGCTGCCTGTGTATGTCATTCTCTAACCACAGATGAGCAAGTTCCGCAGCCTGCTGTTCACCGCTGAGGGTGAGGATGCGTCCTGCATGATGGACAACTTCCGCCCCCCCCCAGCCTCTCAAGGGTCGCAAGGTCCGCGCCTCCTTCCAGTGAGCGCCACAGCGCCCCCTACGGGGAGATGCAGATGAAGATGTAGCTGTCCTTTGATTCAATGTGAGCAATGCTCCTGGTGTCTGTCACACATCCTCCCGGGTCGCTCTGCTGTAACAGGCTACCAGGTCTCCATGGAAACGTCCCTGCCCTATTTATTTCAACAGGCACTTCTCCAAAGTGACAGATTCACCCGGGTTCTGTATCGGGCGCCAAGTTTGTACTTTGCTACTCAAATCTGCGGCTCTCCTTAGGGCACAGCCCAACCAACAAAGGAAAAGAGTGAATCAGATGTCCAGGTGCTCTCAGGTGAAATAGGCTGGAGTGCAGCGGCACAGAGATACAGAGCTACCTCCGTCACTCCGTCAGTCTAATCTCTGCAGTCTGATCTCAGCAGCTTAATGAAACAGCTGCCGTAATCGCAGCCCATTGAACCTGAAAATCTCCTCTGACACACACACACACACACACGCAATCACATGCACTTGTGCACAGACACACACATAAGCACATGCACACACACTCGCAAGCACATGCACGTGTGCACAGACACACAACAGATGCGCACATACACTAACAAATGCACACACACTCGCAAGCACATGCACTTGTGCACAGACACACACATAAGCACATGCGCACATACACTAACAAATGCGTGTGCACACACACACGCAAGCACATGCACGCACAGTTTTACGCAGTCTGTTTGCACGATTCCTCATTTATTTTGTTTGTTGGTTTGTTTTTCTTACCATCTATTTGAACATGTAAGTTAGTTTGGCAGCTTATGCAACACATATGTTTTATATGTTTGTGTGGTTTTTAAGTGATTCTTAAGTAATGTTTTATTGCTGAAGCCTTTTTCAGTGCTTGGCTGTTGCTGTTGTTGGGGAGGTGGGAGGCTGTAAAACCATTCAGAAACAAGCTTTGTGTTGTAACTTGTCAGTCACAGTCGTGGTCAAATCACAGTCGTGATGCCAGCCAGGCATTGCACTGAGCCAAACTGGAAAATCTTCCAGCAACAGGTTATAGCCTGTAGTCTGACGAAGACATCCGATTCTCAGGGTTAGGCTGGGAGCCTCTCTGAGCTGTGTTTGACAAGCAATGGGACCAGGGAAATGTCTTATTTATGGGGTAAATTTTACTATTTGATTCTTATGTTATGTCTATCAAACAAACTTTAATGATAAAATAGATTTTATGCCTTATGCAGAGCAATGTTGTTAGGGTTACCCTAAGAGTAAAAAGTCTAGCAGTTCTGCTATTTTGAAGAGAGTGGACATTTTATCAACTGAATAAAATATATTTTATCACAGTTCTGCTTCCAGTGTTGTCCTTCTTTCTCTCTTAGGAACATATCGCCCTTGCGATAATTATTTAATGCAGACATCAACAATGTTGTAAGGTTCAATCATCGCAACCAATGACAAAAAAGCCCTGTGTTTACTGAATATGCTCACTGTTTAACAGCAAATCCATACCAATGGCGTTAGCAGAATTGGGATGTCCTGCAATAGTGTTGACAGGCAGCTCTGACAGTCGCTGTTTCACTGCCTGTAGGAAGTCATAACTGCCAATCTCCATCGATAAAATAACAAAAAAACATGTTTGGTGTCCAGGCAATTCTGTCCATAATATAATTTAATTATTTTATATTAAATTATAATGGGATTGTGTCTTTCACCAAACAAGTAAAACCTTTCACATGGAAATCTGACAGCACTTTTTGGGAAAAAGTCATTTTAGACTACTGGCAGTTAATGCTGTATGTATATATTTTAGTCTACTGGCAGTTAATGCGGTATGTATATATTTTTTCTTTTTTTAACCAGGTTTACCAAAACTCAAACCTGAGCTGTGAAGAACAGGCTAAAGACTTCATTGTCCAATGAAATCTTTAAAAAAAGAAATCCTGAAAAAGTTTTTTTTTATTTCACAATAGCGAAAACATGTTAGGGTATACTTTATACAATCTTAATTCATGCCACTGATCATGTCCAGCCAAACACATGTCCAGGGTGTAAGCTTTAAATCTATATTCTATATAACAGATCGGATTCTGGATGAGAAAGCCACTGTAAAGTTGAGGTTTCATTAAAAGAATTAAACTAAGAGCCAGAGGAAGAGACCATCATTCACAGCTTGAAAGCAGTACATCATGTGAGAAATACTTCACAGAGGCTCTCATCTAGACCGACATACAATAGTTGAGAACATCAGTGTTAGTTTCAGGAATACAAATGTGTGACATCACCAAGAAAGCACAGAATGTATCATCAATAAGTGTAAAGTTAGGTGAACAAACCAACAATTGGTATTGTAAACAAAGGTAAATAATACACCCTCCAATTACACACGGCTGATCTGTGGAGTCATGTGATATTACCTAGGGCCAGATTAAACCACTGCTGATTTTACTTCCACACTCATCAGGAACTATCTAAAATCCTATCTAAGGAGCCGTGAAAGGGATGGGTCTTTTTTTCCACATGATCTGGCTCTCTGAACCCGGAGAGAGAATGTATCTAGCTGATGATGACTCTCCACCAATCACAACAGATATAGGTGATGATGCGTTATTGGAGGAAGATACGAGGTATTTCTGGTCACTGTTAATTTTATTGTATTTTATTTTTTTTTCTACGGTGCTTAGGTAATGACCCATAGTGTGTTTTTGCTTGGTTTGGTGAGACAGGGCCTTCATAATCAAGCCATGCCTAGGTCCGTTCTGGCCCAACCTACAGTGGGTTACACTCTGGCCTCTGCCTTTAGTGAAATATCCAAATCATTAACAATATTATAGTTAAATATGTAAATAAAATCCGGTAATAAATAGATAAATGTCCCACTTGTTCAGAAAGATACAATAATATACAATGGTAAATACATTTTTAAAGCATTTTTAATCAAGCAGAACAACAACATGCCCAATTGGAGAAAGACATAAATAATAAAGAAAATAAAATAATAATAAATAAAAATCAATAAATAATAATAATAATCGTTAATAAATAAAATCAGGTGCAATGAATGAATAAATAGATAAGTAAAAATAAGCCTGAATACATTTAAATCATTAATTCACTGGCTGATATTCTACAGGAATTTCTGCAAGAGTGGTAGGTGTCGATCACACACACACGGATGGCTTTTCTCCAGTGAATGGTACTCCAATGTCATCCACCAAATGAAACCGACTGCTCATTCTTGCAGCGATTCTTGTCAAGGACTTCAGTTCCCTACTGAATCCTGCCAGAAAGGTTGAAATGAGACTCTCAGGATGGAAAAAGCACATGCACATAAGGATGAAATGCAACACCCTCATTTCGATACAGACGTATCCTGTAAACCCAGGACAGACAGTCAGGTTTTATCCACAGTCATTTAGGGATTAAAAAACAATCAATTTCAAAATCTAGGTTAACCAGATTAATAATATTTATACTACGTGTGGTTTATACTTTTGTAATGGATTGCACCATACACTTGTTATGGGGAAGAAGGTCTATACATCTAGCAATACATTAACCCTATTTACTTTGGCCCATTTGGCCCAATTTTCGCCTAGTTTTTATTAGTGTCAATTAAGTGCCAATATCTCAAAAACTATTCACTGCACATCCATGGTTGAAAGTTTAAATGAAAGAAGAGGCTTGTACCATTCAGAAATTTGGAACAGAATAATCCTCATCTCAGCAGGAGGTGGCTGTGAAGACGCCTGACGAAAAAGCCTTGAATAGAGGGGAAAACAAGGATCAACGAGGGAGAGGAAAGGAGTGGTGAAGGTAAAGGAACAAGTGAGAACGGAAGAGGGCAAAAAGACAAGTGTGAGGGAACGAGGATGAAAAGACAGCTCCCCGTTCCTCTTCAGCCTTACCTGCTAGCCCTGTCAGCTGTGAGTCAGCCAGGTCACATGGTCTCCTGCTGCCCGGAGAGTGACAGAACGTGGAAATAAATCAATGTGCAGCTAATGCCAAAAGCCAGGGACACAAGGATGGAAAATATATAACGATTTGAGGTTTTTCTGCATTTGGACAGACAGCTCCCAGCAGACTTTTAAACACACAGATTTTAATGGGGGAGCTCTTAGCTAAATGAGATCATTAAGACACAATTACTGCTGTCGCCCACTTTTTTGTAAACAATGTTTTTTTTTTCCATCATCGTTTTTTTTTGTGTCATCCTTGTACAGCTGTGTGTGTGTGTGTGGTGTGTACTGCACTTTACTTTAGAAAATAACTGAAAATTGAGATAGGTCTAATGGATTAAAGCACAAAGGTAAAATTTGGTTAGGACGGCAAATAATTCCGTGGATGGAAACGGCAGACGGCACTTGCCGCCAGTGTTAAAATTATTAAACACGGTGGACAATGATTCAGTCGACCCACGTTCATCAGGCAGCCCCGCTGGGCTGGGCAAGTCTGCATAGGGCCATCTTCCTTCAATTCCATTCTCTAGGAGTTTGGTGATGGTGCGTAGGTGATTCGAAGGAAAGCCGTGCGTTTGCACTGAGGTAAGATACCTGTGTGTGTGTGTGTGTGTGTGTGTGTGTGTGTGTCCTGTGCAGTGGGGTTGCTCAAATTAATGCGGTTGGGAATTCCCAAATTAAGGTGGGAATTAAACATACACAGCACCGCGTTGGGCGCCAAATTATTAAAAAAAAGATAAATTAACTTATTGGTACAACACAGTGCCTAGAGATTTATGATCTCTCAAATGATTGCTACAACACAGCACCTGGGCCGTGTCCGAATCAGCACTCTTCCACACTGTTGAGTAGCCTTGGTGAATAGATAGGGCGAGAAAGTCGTTGAGTACGCGAAAATTTTTCAAATTGCAGTATACACCCCGGATGACACACTTACAGTACTTCCGGGTTTTCGCTGAGTACATTCGGGAGCACACTTTTCAAGAAGTACACAAACATTGTGGTCACATAAATATGACATGAAGCTGCGTTTTTTTTAAATGAGGCGCAGCTTTGCAGACGTTTTCCTTCAAATACAACAAAAACAACACGTTGTTGCCAGATCTTGTAAGACTTTCCAGCCAAATGGCGACTCAAAACTAGCCTATAATTTTAGTTTTTACTTTTTAAAATAAGTGTGTGCTTTGCGACTTTTCATTTTTACCCGTGAATGCACTTTGAAAGTATCCCAATTTAGCTGTAAAACCGCGGACATGGCAACACTGGTGGGACGTCTCATGACCTGCTTACGACACTTCCACAGTGCGGTTGGAAAATAGTATGGCGGATATTTTTTTGCGAACTGCTAAACAGTACACATTAAACAGCACACTTCTGCCAGTGCACTGTACGCAGGAGACAGGGCACAGTAGATATGGCTCTGATTCAGACACAGCGCACTGTACGCAGCAGACAGGGCACAGTAGATAGGGCTCTGATTCAGACACAGCACACTGTACACAGGAGACAGGGCACAGTAGATAGGGCTCTGATTCAGACACAGCGCACTGTACGCAGCAGACAGGGCACAGTAGATAGGGCTCTGATTCAGACACAGTGCACTGTACGCAGCAGACAGGGCACAATAGATAGGGCTCTGATTCAGACACAGTGCACTGTATGCAGGAGACAGGGCACAGTAGATAGGGCTCTGATTCAGACACAGTGCACTGTACGCAGCAGACAGGGCACAATAGATAGGGCTCTGATTCAGACACAGTGCGCTGTATGCAGGAGACAGGGCACAGTAGATAGGGCTCTGATTCAGACACAGTGCACTGTATGCAGGAGACAGGGCACAGTAGATAGGGCTCTGATTCAGACACAGTACACTGTATGCAGGAGACAGGGCACAGTAGATAGGGCTCTGATTCAGACACAGTGCACTGTACGCAGGAGACAGGGCACAGTAGATAGGTCTCTGATTCGGACACAGCCCTAGAGATTTATTATCACTCACCCGTGACTTTGTGAACAAAGTGGCCAAGTAGCAATCAATCAATCAGAGTTGGGCAGAGGTTGCTAGACTACTTGAAGTTAGCTAGCGTACTAGCTAACCAGTTGGTCAGACTTGTTTACGCATGCTACCAATGCATGGGTTCAGCATGTAGTAGGCTACTAGGCTTTCGTTACTTTTTTCAAACCATGCCCTCGTCTAATTAACTAAATTAACAAATCTTATATATTTATATATAAATATATAAACAAATATTAAATATTTATTGTCGACATTGTCTTGCACCACGTATTTTTGTTCACATGCCAGTAACTGGCAACAACGTATATTATACACCTAGCAGCATCCACCATAGCAACGTAGCCGTCCTGCCTTTTTTCCCCCGGCGTACCGTTCCAGAAGTACCGTTCTGCCGTCTTCCGTGATCCATGTGCATGCAGCATAAGGCATTTTAACTAAAACAAATCAATACATTATATTTAAAATCACATTCAAATAGAAGCTCAGGATAAAGTCTGTCAGAGTGACTGTTGGGGGTTAAAATTTTGAAACATTTGAACCATCAGCATGGCAACCAGGTCTAGTGAGGAGAGCAGGGAGTTTGAGAAAGTGGTATTAGACAGGAGGAAGTACAAACGGGCTACGGTTACTAGTCACTTCATGCGACTTCGGGAATCGGAATTCCAACATTCCAACATTCGATCAGGCCAGATTTGAGTTGTGTCCACGTTTGACAGTTCAATGGGACCTCTGTGATCGGATCGCAGTTCGGATTTCATGATCCTGCACAATATTTGAATATTAACATGAAACACTTCCTGGAAAATGGCGTTCGGTGTTTGTGAGGTTGTGCTTCTTTTCATTTTGTTCAGATTGTGTAGTTGAGGTAGGGCCCTGATGGGGAGACATAAGCGGAGGCATTATTAAATTACATTACATTATAGGCATTTAGCAGACGCTCTTATCCAGAGCGACTTACACAACTTCTTATTACATTTATTCATTTATACAGCTGGATATATACTGAAGCAATTCAGGTTAAGTACCTTGCTCAAGGGTACAACGGCAGTGTCCTACCTGGGAATCGAACCTGCAACCTTTCAGTTACAAGTCCAGTTCCTTAACCATTATACTGCAATGCCGCTAATAGGAGGCGTGCTATTAATGCAAGCATTGCGCTTCTGGGTGGAGAGGAGGGTACGGGTCTGCGAACGTAGCCAGCACTGGTGGAACCATATTGTGCACGACTTCACGGATTCGGACTGGGGTTCTCAATTTCTGTATGCGATAGTACACCTTCAACTAGCCTGCAGCTGCAGCCTTGTCTTTACCGTCAGCATACACATATCATACTCATATCTGTGCACAAAATATAGGCGCTGTGGTGGTTTGCCAGAGGGTCACGCTACTGTGCCGTTGCTCATTTGTTTGGGGGTGAGCAAAGCGTCAGTGGATACCCTCTACTCCATTCGCAAAGTGTACAGAAAGCTGGGGCTGTGGTCCAAATTTAAATGTTCAGCCCTGGCAACCTTTACTTGCAACCTTCCCTCGGGGGGATGTGACACAGCACCAAAAGAACACGAGAAGACGGATGAACCAAGTTTTATTTGTAGCCTATGACATTTATTTATTTATTTTTTTACGGAGAACTGTTGCAAAGACACTTTACAGAGAAACCCCCCAAAAAGTAAGCAAGGTTAAAAACTCCCCCAGTGGGAATAAATCTCGAGAGGAACCTGGCTAGAGAGGGGGAGCCCATATTTGCTGTGATAGAGGGATCTAGGGATCGCACCCACCCCAACCCCCCTGCCGCCCCCAACATTTCCACAATCCCAATCACCCCCCCACCCCCAGCAATCCGCAATAAATCTCATGCCAGCCAGCTCACCAAACTTGGCAACTCTGAGTATAACGATGAGTTAACCATGCTAGGTTATCCCACACATGATGGACACGTGCATAAAATAATGTTATTTTCCATTCTGGGCAGAATCTCTGTCTATAAAAATTGGCTGGTCCAAGAAGATCCAATACACACCACTGTACTCTGTCTGCCACAATGTGGCATAATGTAGAGAGTTGAAAACCAACATAAGAGGACATTACAGGAAAAAAAATAAATAAATTGGGAGATCTAAAGAGACATGGGGTAAAAGTCTTAAAAATGTGTACTGGCGCCTACATTCTAAAGCAGCTGGCAACCCAGTTCCCAGCATCCCGCCTCAGCTGAGAGGAATTTGAATTAGATGAAAATCGAGAGATCACTTTTGCCAATTAACTTCCAGCTGAGAGGAATTTGAATTAGATGAAAATCGAGAGATCACTTTTGCCAATTAACTTCCATCTGGGCAGACCACTGTGCTGTCACGCTGTCCTGTGCTGCTCTAATGAAACGCTGAGGACTTCTTTACTGTAAAAAAAAACATCAAATGCACATTTTTCAGCTCAGCCATTTCCTGGGGAAAGTAGACAGCCAATTAATTTTAACAGTGCACACTACGGGGAATTGATTAATATTGATTAAATTCCAATTCCTGTTGTCAGCACATAACTAACGCTTTCATACACTACTTAAACAATCATACATGACAAACAAGACATACACACACCTGACATGCTTTTTTTTTTTTGCTTTGGTCCAGGGAAACTGTCGTTAAAACTCAATTTATTTTGTTGGTAATATCACGTATTACATTACTATGGAGCGACCATAAAGTTATTATAATAACCACTTATGTTTTGCGCATACATATCATACGTATCTCACAATGTGTACGAACACATGCCCAGAGTAATGAATGTTAGTGTTCAGCGCTCTATGGAAACAAGCACAATGTTGTTTCATGCAGGATTGTATTAATGTTATAATATTGCCTAAAGGCCAGTTCGCATGATAAATAAATAAATACACAGCCAAAAAGATGATTTGAGAATACATTTGTTCTGTGTGAAACAATCAACGTTTTTAAATGTCAACTGACAGTTGCTGTAGATAATTGCAAATTTAACATAACTTGCTGTTGTGGAAACAATTATTTGACTAGTGCAAATAACCCCCCCCCCCCCCCCAAAAAAAAAAGTCCCCAGTTTCTTCTTTCTCTCCGTTCATTTTTGATCAGAATGATGAAGAATCTTAATGACCCCATGCAATCACTTTGTAGTTCATTATCGACTTAAAAATATATTTTTTTAACTATCTTCACAAGTATTTGGTATATTTTCACAACTCTTAGTACAAAACTCAAAACTGGTCACACTTGTAACGCAACTGTCATTGTGAATTGACTACCGTTGATTCAAAATCTTTCACAAAGTTTATTGCGAAATGTAATGAGAGTGAAATGTAATGTTAAAATTTAGTAATTTTAGCTACCAGTTAATCAAACAGCAAACAATGCAAGCTATGTGTCTCAAATCACCTTTAGAAGTACTGAGATAAATATGCTACAGTGCTGTAAATTTCAGTAGATTACAGTTTTTACATTTAGGCAATGAACTTACATTACCTAATGGAATTCACAGAAAATCTATAGTTCCCATAATATCTCTCCAATGTATGATCAGAGGTGTGATCAAAGAAAATGTCTTCTACAATCATTCATGCAACAAAAAACATATTCCTATTTTTCAACATAGGTATACTGTCTGTAATGACAGAATGATGAATGAAAATGAAACAAAACATTTAACAAACATTTGGTGCATCAAGCCTGTCTTGGGCATTTGGCCATAAAATCTCATCCACGTCACAGTGAATGTCCTCATTGTTCATGCACTGCAGGTAAAACCTTTTGGCATGGCGAATCCAAACTTGACATTGGGTTGAGGAAAGGAGAGTATGGGGGCAGGTATAGGGTCACGAATCGGGGATGGGCCCAAAACCATGACCGATCCACCTCCGCGTGGTGAAACCTAACGATGTTCTCCCACGTTGAAAACAATTGCAGGTGTGCACACCCCCTTTTGTGTATATGGTGACCAATCTGTGTTCAGAATGAGGAAGAATCTTAAAGACTCCATGTAATAACTTTGTAGTTTTTACTGTAATGTAGAGTAATGCAATGCCTCGTCTTCACATTGACCTCAGTGGCGTGTGAAGTGGACATGGTATGTAGTGTCATGGTGTGAAGTGGACATTGTATGTAGTGTCATGGTGTGAAGTGGACATGGTATGTAGTGTCATGGTGTGAAGTGGACATGGTATGTAGTGTCATGCTGTGAAGTGGACATGGTATGTAGGGTCATGGTGTGAAGTGGACATGGTATGTAGGGTCATGGTGTGAAGTGGACATGGCATGTAGTGTCATGGTGTGAAGTGGACATGGTATGTAGGGTCATGGTGTGAAGTGGACATGGTATGTAGGGTCATGGTGTGAAGTGGACATGGTATGTAGTGTCATGGTGTGAAGTGGACATGGTATGTAGTGTCATGGTGTGAAGTGGACATGGTATGTAGTGTCATGGTGTGAAGTGGACATGGTATGTAGTGTCATGGTGTGAAGTGGACATGGTATGTAGGGTCATGGTGTGAAGTGGACATGGTATGTAGTGTCATGGTGTGAAGTGGACATGGTATGTAGGGTCATGGTGTGAAGTGGACATGGTATGTAGTGTCATGGTGTGAAGTGGACATGGTATGTAGGGTCATGGTGTGAAGTGGACATGGTATGTAGTGTCATGGTGTGAAGTGGACATGGTATGTAGTGTCATGGTGTGAAGTGGACATGGTATGTAGTGTCATGGTGTGAAGTGGACATGGTATGTAGGGTCATGGTGTGAAGTGGACATGGTATGTAGGGTCATGGTGTGAAGTGGACATGGTATGTAGGGTCATGGTGTGAAGTGGACATGGTATGTAGTGTCATGGTGTGAAGTGGACATGGTATGTAGGGTCATGGTGTGAAGTGGACATGGTATGTAGGGTCATAGTGTGAAGTGGACATGGTATGTAGTGTCATGGTGTGAAGTGGACATGGTATGTAGTGTCATGGTGTGAAGTGGACATGGTATGTAGGGTCATGGTGTGAAGTGGATATGGTATGTAGGGTCATGGTGTGAAGTGGACATGGTATGTAGGGTCATTGTATGTAGTGTCATGGTGTGAAGGAGATTAAACGCAAACAAGCAAATCGGTGGCTCCCAACACGTGCCTGTCTTTCACACAAAGCTGTCATAACATTACAAATAACAAAATTATAAATTAATAAATCATTTTATAATGGCTGACAGCTTTCTGTACAGCTCGTGCAGTGTTAGGACAGGAGAAAATATCTACAGCAGCTCAGGGAGAGGGAGAGAGAGTGAGAGAGAAATTATTGAGAGGTAGAAATAGTATTCAATTCAGTCACCTCAGCATTGCCTGCAAGATCAGTCCACCATTAACCCACATGCATGACCCTGGGACACTCTCTGTGTAGAATGGCTGTGAAAACCGGGGGGGTTAGGCGGGGGGGAGTGGGGGGGCTGAAATTGTGAAGGAATTCTCATTTTCTTTTGATTTCTTTCTTTCTTTATTTATTTTGAAGCACTTTGTATTTGTATAGGTATGAGGGAAACACAAGCTTCAATCAATCCAGCCGATGCTGACAGATTCAGGCCATGACTAACCTGTGTGTTGTGCGAGGGTGTCTGCTGAGAATTATGCATGATTCCAAACTCCAGTTCCAAGTAATTGCACACGCACGCACGCACGCACGCACGCACGCACGCACGCACGCACGCACGCACACACATACACACACACACACGCACCCTTAGTTCAGGTTGCACCAAACTGTAAAATTGGGATCAGGGTAATTGCAGAGGTGGATGGACACGGATTCAGCGCTTCTAAAGGATGTAAAATGGTATCCCAGCATTCCCTTACTCCTGGCGTTTAGTGGCCCCGCGCCGCACTGCTAGTTTCTGTACTGTCAGCACTTTGTCCTATAGACGGCCGATCAATCTGTCACATGAATCCGCCATGATTTATATCAACCCTTAGCTTAAGCCATATCCGTGCTGGCTTTTCAGAAACAATTCAATGTTGTTCTTTCACCCAACATGTGAGACGTGCATTGATCTTATCTTTTTCCTTCACTTGGGTGAAAAAAGAGCCATTGATACTGATCAAAATATCGAAAGGAATGTTGTTTCTTTTCATCTTTTCAAAAACCTGTGCCAAAAAAGACTTTTTGTCCGGCCGATCTTGCCCTATCAGATTGGCTGTTTTGATCTCCAGGTGAGTTTCATTCCGGGCCCCACAGTGCAGTCTGGGAGTTCATGAGGCTCCTGTATCACCTGTGTGTGGGCCATTGTTGAACTAATCCCTCCAGGGGAGAGGTCTGTTAGACTGGAGTGGTTCACTGGCAGGGGAGAAGCCACTGAATCCGGCCTTAATCGGTGTATTAACTCCCAGTCTGAATGTCCAGCATTCTTCCTGAACATTTGAGAAATAAGTCTGCTTTCATGACAGCGGAAACAGATGATTCTGCTGTCTCGGCTCTCTGTGTACACCTGAATAACACTTATTATGATAAAAAAATAAAAAAATAAAAGTTAAGAAATGCAGGTAGTATCATCTCTTTCTGTTCCTTGCCATTTATGATGATGTCATTGTGTTGGATTCCTGGAGAAATGAATCCTTGAGTGTCCATGTTATTAGTGTTGTCTTAATGTGTTCTGTGATTCGTCTGTGAGCCTGTCAGTCACTTAAGTAGTTATGGCAAGGGCGGGGCCTGGCCCTGTGGGCTCACAGCTCTAAGCAGCATATAATAGCACTTATAGTTTCACTAGCAACACAAACCATAATATGACCGGTGCAAATGTGCAGCTGAAAGATCTCCTAGACATTAGAAGCTCCCAGACTAAAATGGTATTAGATTTGTTGGGGCTTAAATAAAAATGCATTAAATTAATACCGGATTCTGACACACTTTTATACTGTATTTACCCTTTCCAATATTGTAAATCTGATCAATTTGTGTCTTTGGTTTCCTGGGAAAGGCCGTTTAGTCTGAACATGATTTTGTATGAATTGTTATATGAATTCATTGATGTGCTCATGTGGCACAGGAAAAAAAAAAAAAAAAGATATTATGTTCAACGTTGTCAGATAACAATACTATGTTTGAGTACCAACATTTCTGGTACATTTCTGTTTTGACTCATTAAACAGTGTAATGAGCAAGTCCTGCATTTCCACAATACTAAAAGAAGATATGAAGCCTGGAAACTGAATGTGTGACTGATGTGTGATCTTACTTCCTTACTGTACCAATCTATTTTTAAAATGTGTTATGTCTGAAAATGTATCTGTACTTTGGCAATATGAGATTCTCTCGGCATGCCAATAAAGCAATTTAGAGTTGAATCTGACGGCGCACTAATCTCTCTGTGGGCATTGCATGCCTCACCATAATGTAAAAACCCAACGCCTAACCAGAAGGGTGGTTGCCTAACATCAGCGTACTACAATTAAACAGTGATTTGAACATTGATTACACATTTGTTATTTGTTGTTTTAAAAGGAATTAATACATTTTGAACCCACAACCGAGTAGGATAATACGGCTCCCACACAGCCATCTAAGGACAACCATATTCAGATGCAATATCTGGGGAGTATACCACGAAGCAGGATTACTGAGTTAGCTGGATAACTGCACTAAGTCAAACCCTGAAGTAAAAAGAGCTGTACTGGGTTTGACTTAGTGCAGTTATACAGCTCTTTTTTACTTCAGTCCATGTTCCACATTTGGGATGGTTCCAGGTTTTACTCAGTGCAGTTATCCAGCTAACACAGTAATCCTGCTTCATAGTATACCCCCTGGTTGGGTAGCTAAGGGCGGATTGGAGGTAAACCAAACATAAATGCACTGCTGAGGTCATTATACCAGGCCGGCCAGCGGAGGCTCCACCTCGACATCCAGGTTCCTCCAGAGATTTTGGGTGCATCCCAATATTCTTCACTCCTCACCTCCTTTCCTCCACTCCTCTCCTACCCGGAAGTATGCAAAACTGCCAGCACATTTCAAGTACAAGTAGTTGTTTGTACAGTATACAATGTACCTGACATTACGGTTCACGTCAAGACATTAATAATCAGCAACATTAGATTAGGACGCAAAGGTTGGTTCCCGGGGCACGGAGGAGAGGAGGTGGTAGTGGAGGAAAGGAGGATGCACCCTCCTTCCCACTGGGGCATTTTTCTCACCACTCTGAGTGTTATCTTCCCCACTTGGGTTCTTTTTTACGCATCACTTCCTGGATATTTGGGGATTTCCCGTTTCCTGTTTTTCCGTAAAGCGCCTTTGGGACTCTGCCTCTGTAAAAAGTGCTATACAAATGCAATTAATTTAGCAAGTGCACGCACAGCCACAGCAGTGAAGGTTATGGTGTCATTGGTAAGCATAACTGGCCAGGTTGATTTCCCCAGGGCCTTTTTCCTAAATGGATTCTAACAGGTGAAGCTACCGATGCCCAGGGCTGATAATATAACATAAATAAATAATTTCTAAATTACAGACAGCGTACAGAGCGGAAAGTGCCTAGCGCAATTAGAAAGCCCGAAATTCTGCAACACCATATGACTGCCTAATATAGTCTGTAAGCTGACAGGACTGGCTGACACCGTCAATAAGGCGTCTGATCTATAAATTCTGTGTCTGTGACTCAATATTTGCTGCTAGCTTTATTCCATTCCTCTCAAGGCAAGATCAGAGCGCGAGGTCCTGAGCCAGGATATGTGCGTTTTGTAAGAGTTCGCTCTTGGGAAATAGCTGCACGCAGGGTCAGGTAATCATCGCAAGAAGCACGCTCTCAAAAAATGTAATGTACATTTAACTTGTGAAAAAAAAACCGCAGATTTTAAAGTTTATTCAAAAGTGTTTTTTATAAGGGTATAAATCCTGTCTGTAGACGTGTTAACTGCACTGAGGTTTGTAGACCCTCAGCACATACCAATGTGACTCTTTGGCAGTTGTTTGTGTAAATGAAGACGATCTACTTAAGGAGCTGTCATGCTCTTTAACTCTGTCCCTAGTGCACAGAGACCGGTGTGAATGAGCTAATGGCTCGGCCCTATCAAAGCCCACTGCACCAGGCTTTTACATACGGTGAAGTGTGTATTACATTAGATTATATTACATTACATTACAGGCATTTAGCAGACGCTCTCACAATCCAGACTGATTTCCATGTTTACATCGTATCTATTTATACAGCTGGATATATACTGAAACAATTCAGGTCAAGTACCTTGCTCAAGGGTACAATGGCAATTATTATTATTATTATTATTATTATTATTATTATTATTATTATTATTATTATTATACATTATATTTACATGTGCCTTTGAAGAAACTCAAAGAAACTTACAATGGTGAGGGGGAAACTCGCCTCAACCACCACCAATGTGTAGCTCCCGCCTGGTTGGTGCACGGCAGCCATTTTGCACCAGAACGCTCACCACACAGAGGTGGAGAGGGAGAGAACAAGTTTTAGCCAATAAAATCAATGGCAGGTTGAGAGTGCAAGTTTGGAATTTAGCCAAAACACCAGGGAACCCATAATATTGGGATTTATTTTACCAGAGAGAAAGATCAACCCCCTGCTGGCCCACCAACACCACTTCCATCAGCAACATTCAGGTACCAACCAAGCCCACACCTGCTAAGCTTCAGCCATTTGCCAGGAGCGCATGGTGGTATGGCTGCTGGAATTGAACCTGCAACCTTTTACAAGCCCAGTTCACTAACCATGCATGCATGTGTGTGAGTATTCATTTGCTTGTGGGTGCATGTGAGCATATATACAAGTTTAATTACGCCAGTCACTGTAATTGTCTTAAGAAACAAAGACTGACTGTCACCAGCTCTTTCAGCCTGAATTACTCTGACCAAGTAAACATGTTGGCTCCTAATTAATCATGTTTTAGCACAATAATGACATTGTTTAAACATTACTGAGCTCTAACTCTAACGCTCTAACGCTAATCTGTATGAACCATAAGGGCCATGCCCTTGCTGTGCAGTGCTGGATATATTTAGTGCTGGAGCAGGATGCAGGACTACACAGGACTACACATTACCCTCGCCAAGGGGGTTATGTAATGACATCCATCCATCCATCCCGCCATCCATTAGTCCATTGCCTGTGACAGACACATCTGGAAAAGTAATGGCTGGATTGCCATGAAATCTGACGTGCACATTCATGTGCCCAAGAGGAGCAAACCTATTGATTTTGGTGACCCCATGGCCTTTCTTATAGCGCCAACATCAGGTCAAATTATTAATTTTCAAATGATCTCATCACCTGACCTGTTAGTTGTTCAGACACACAATTAGCTGTGCACATTCACATGAGGGGAGATTGTTATGCACACCTATGGGCCACAAGTCAAGATGAGACAACCCCAAACCTGATGCAACTACATCTCCTCTTTTATTCATTTGTTCCTTTGTTGTTTGGTTTTGCTCTTGGTTTATATCTCAGGATGGATTATCATTTCCCTCTCTGCACAGTCAGATAAGCAGAGGAGAAGAGAAAGAAGAAGAAATTGGGGTGTCTGCAGCTTTTGACACGGTCAACCACAAACTCCTGATCTCCACACTAGCTGAGATGGGCATCTCTGGAACTGCCCTCTCTTGGTTTACATCCTATCTCACTGATAGATCCTACCAAGTCTCCTGGAAGGGCTCTGTCTCTGCACCTCATCCACTCCTTACAGGAGTCCCGCAGGGATCTGTACTGGGTCCTCTGTTGTTCTCCATTTATACTAAGTCTCTTGGTTTGGTCATTAACTCACATGGCTTCTCTTACCATAGCTATGCTGATGACACTCAACTCTTCCTCTCTTTCCCTCCCTCTGCCCCACAGGTAAATGAAAGGATATCTGCTTGCCTGGCTGACATCTCTGAGTGGATGTCTAGCCATCACCTGAAGCTCAACCTCGACAAGACCGAGCTGCTCTTCATGCCATACAAGACCTCCCCGCTCCTAGACCTGTCCATCACCGTCGACGGAACCGTGGTGACCGCCTCCCGCTCTGCAAGGAACCTGGGGGTGGTCCTGGATGATCAGCTGGACTTCAAAGAACACATCAGGGCGACGGCACGGTCCTGCAGGTTCCTCCTGTACAACATCAGGAGGATTCGACCGTTCCTGACCACCTACTCCACCCAGCTTCTTGTCCAGACCATGGTCACCTCACGCCTGGACTACTGCAACTCCCTTCTCGCAAGCCTACCAGCCTGCGCCATTCTGCCCCTACAGCTGGTCCAGAATGCGGCTGCCCGGCTTGTGTTCAACCTCCCGAAGTTTTCGCACGTCACCCCCCTGCTGAGGTCACTCCACTGGCTGCCGGTCGTGGCCAGGATCAGGTTCAAAGTTCTGACCCTGGCCTACACTGCAGCCAAAAGGTCAGGCCCCTCCTACCTACAGGACTTAATCCAGCACTAAGCTCGACCACTTCGCTCTGCTGCTGCAGGGCGACTTGCACTTCCCCCCCTCCGTGTTAAAGGCTCCCGCTCATCCCGACTGCGGAGCTTTTCCACCCTAGCTCCCCAGTGGTGGAATGAACTCCCCACTCTGCTGCGCTCAGCTGAAACACTGTCTGTTTTTCGGCGTGGTCTGAAAACGCACTTTTTCAGACTCCACCTCGACTAAAATTATACCTATAGGGCCATTATATAGTATTCGCTTCCTGTTTTCTATTTAACTTGTGTTTTTTGGTTATTCTATAGTTCAGAATGCATAGCTGACTGTGTGTACTTCTCATGTTTATTACTAGGGATAGCTCCTACGCTGTGAGAGAGCTGTGCTTTATCGGATTTGCTTTGTAGTCGGGTCAATGACCTTCAATATGCACTTACTGTACGTCGCTTTGGATAAAAGCGTCTGCCAAGTGATTGTAATGTAATGTAATGTAATGTAATGGGTGATAACGGAAGGGCGTGGCCTCAGGGAGGCCGACTAGGCCCCTCTGCCCTGTCACAGGGCCCCTAGTGAGGTTAGACACATTTCCTAAAATTATAATCAGCAGCAAGATAATAAATAAATACAAAAACCTCCCCATGAGAATATCATATCTACAAGGCTTGTATATGAACTTTGACCTTATCAGTAAATCATTGAGAAAGTTTTTATACTATTATAGTATTTATACACTAGTTGTTGTATTTAAATAAATAAGCTTCTTGTTAGTTTGGCTGTTTTTGTTTGGCTGGCTGAGTGTGACAGACAGGTGGGTGGATACAATGGGCTGGGAGACGATGTTGAACTTACTTAGTTTGGCTGTTTTTGATTGGCTGGCTGAGTGTGACTTAGTTACTTAATTTGGTGAAGTTTATACTTTCCTGTCGTACTTAAGTTTTCTTTTCCTTTTTTCCTTTCTCTCTCTCCCTCATTCATTGATCCCTCTACCATTAGTTAATTAAATTCAGGGTTCAGTAGTAATTCAACACTAACAGTATTTATATTAGGAATATATGCATCCTAGCAGTGTAAAATGTACTCTATAAGAGTTAATACAATGCTATTCATTAAGCTGTGCAAATATCCATCTATCTATCTCTCTCTCTCTCTCTCTCTCTCTCTCTCTCTCTCTCTCTCTCTCTCACAGCTTTCTTTAGAGGGGTAGAGGAGCAGGAGGGTAGGGTTACCCGGGGGAATAGAGTTTCCAGGGGTGACGGGAAAGGGGACAGACAGGGGTCGTGTCTCTCGTGTTACCACCTGGTGGCAGCTGCCTGGCTACGTATCTTAGCCTCTACCAAAAGGTCACTTCCAGCTGGGGAGTGGATTTAGAGATCTACTGTGAGTGTGGATGTGTGTAATGTGAGTGAAACATACTGTGAGTGTGGATGTGTGTAATGTGAGTGGAACATACTGTGAGTGTGGATGTATGTAATGTGAGTGGAACATACTGTGAGTGTGGATGTGTGTAATGTGAGTGGAACATACTGTGAGTGTGGATGTGTGTAATGTGAGTGGAACATACTGTGAGTGTGGATGTATGTAATGTGAGTGGAACATACTGTGAGTGTGGATGTGTGTAATGTGAGTGGAACATACTGTGAGTGTGGATGTGTGTAATGTGAGTGGAACATACTGTGAGTGTGGATGTGTGTAATGTGAGTGGAACATACTGTGAGTGTGGATGTATGTAATGTGAGTGGAACATACTGTGAGTGTGGATGTGTGTAATGTGAGTGGAACATACTGTGAGTGTGGATGTGTGTAATGTGAGTGAAACATACTGTGAGTGTTCCCAGCTGTGGAAAAGAGGAATTTGTACTTTAGGGGCTGTGAGGGTGTGTGCTATGATGTTATCATATCAGTCACACGCACCTGAGAGATTACATCGCGTGCACACACGCATACACACACACACACACACACACACACACAAACACATGCATGCACATTCTGTAGCCTCTGTCTGAGATAAACGATTATTTTTTGAGCAGCATATCCATGACTTTGATAAGTACTAAGCTGCAAATCCTTCATTTTGTGTCTACATTTTAAAAGATCTATTTATATTCTGTATCCAACATCCGTCTTATAGTCTTGCGTACCCCCTTTCTCCATAGATAAGCTGTCTTTTATCTCATAACCAAAGATGGCAAAAGCAATGGAATTTCTCCCAAGAAGAGCGGAGGAAGATTAAACAGGCTCTTTTATAGGCGTTAGCAGCACTAACCTCGTACCACAGTCTGACAGCAATGACAGGCAGACTTTAAGACTGCGGAGAGCACAATTCTTTAAGGATCAGGATCATATACAGTGCGGTCTGTATTTTGAGTTTATGTTCATTTGTCCAATTACTTTTGGTCCTCTAAAAGGGGGGGGGGGGTTGTGTGTTTAAAGGGCTATAACCCCTACATGGATCACACAACGTGGATATGGATGTACCCTCAAATTAAATCTGACAGTCTGCACTCACTTTAACCTCATATCCATTGTTGGATTTTAAATTCAACGCGCCGGAGCCAAATACTTACAGACTGCACTGTATATAAATGATAGGACCTGATTCAGACTAATAGAAGCTTACTTAAAAGATTTAAAGTTGTTGAAATTAAGTTCATGTGACCTAATTTTTTATAAGACGGTCTGCATCTTTTATAAGATGCACTACTTTCTTAAGTAAATTCTACATAACATTTTTTTCTGTGTACCTTCACCTGTGTGATTCAAGTAAAGACCAGTGCTCCGTATCACACCACATAGGCCATTCTCTCAGGTCAAACAGCACATTAGCAGACCTGTCTGACAATTTATTCTCTGGCAATTTCATTTTCCTGACGCTTGTGTGAGAGTGACTAGACCTCTAGGTCCAGTCATCTGGAAAAACAGACAGAACAAACTATTAAATAAATAAGCACTCTCCCGTGCTGTTGTGGGTTTGATTGTTGATCCGTGGCATCAAAGGAGTACAGCTGAAACCTTATGTTTCACTTGGAATCACACAGGTAAAGGTACACTGAAAAAAAGGTGCTTCACCATGTTTTGACATGTAGTGCTCTGTCCCCCACAATCCTCAGTATAATTAATACAAAGGTATTACCACAGAAGAAGAGCATTGAGCTAGAGACTGATTTTGTAGACTCTGCTTTCTGTCTTAATATACATGATGTGCATCATGTAGTACTTTAAATATCATGGAATTAACACTCGCCCGTGGTCTGAAACGTGTGCTGCTTTTTGAGTAGCAGTTTCCTCCATTTTATGTCAACTTGGGAAATAACCTTTGTTTTCCTAAACGAGTAATGTGAAGAGATTTTATTCCCCATGAAAAATAATAAAAACGCCTTTCTCACCCTCACCAACATGTATGTAAAGAACAATTCCTTCATGATACAAGTAGAAATGTTAAATATGACTAAGCAGCGCAGAATAAGAATATACTTGGCTATACATAAGCGGGATTGTCATATTTTGACCCAGCAGATGTTTAGACCTGCATCTGATCATAAATCCAAAGACGTATTTCAAAGTAGTCTAGACTGAGAGATTGACAGAGGAGATGCGGAAAGAAAAGAGATGTAACTGGTTGTACTTACACCGATATAAAGTGATAAGATACAGTATACAGACACAGCATGACAGCCTGTGTGGAGTAAGTACTCATGCTATCAGAGATAGGACTCAGGCCACAGTGTAGACATGAGAATATGATGTTATCTTGCTGCTTGAGAGATTACTTTCGAAGGGATGGTTTATTATACTGTAATAAAGAAAGTTAAAGAAACAGCACTCCTCATTGCCTTTTCATAGTTGCCATGGCTATGGTATGAAAACAAATCTGCATATTTTTAGTTATTAGCTCTTATTGCGCGTGATTGGTTGCAGTGTAATGTGTGGCTCCCTCGATCAGCTCAACATTCGAGATATGTCCAGCTTCCATGACTCTTTTGAAATGTTTTCTAATAACAGTAATAAAGGGGGAAAGGGAAAGGTTGTTGACGAGAGAAGGTCATTACAGTTTTTCTCAATTGTTTAGACACATTTTCTGAAATTAAAACGAATTTCTCAAAAATATAAACACAAAAACTCTTTCTGCAAAACTTAATATATTTCTTGTCAAAATCAAGCACTATTTTCAACACCATACACTCTCATCCCAAAATTACATTTTTCCTTCAAATAATAAATACTAGTCAGCAAATTAATACAAATTATAAATGCCAATTACACACTGGTGTAAAAAATGAAAGACACTATTACCATTATATTAGTTTGGCTTCAGTATTTTTTGAGTGTACTGGCCAACTCAAATATTGTTATTTTATTAGCTTTACAAATTACAAAAATGTAGTAGAGTAAAATAAAAACAAACAGGAGAAAGAAAAAACTGTACTGGGAGTAAACAAAAAAATGTAAAAGTAAAACCAAAAATAAATTAGTCTGGTCTCTGCTCTTGATCAGGCCACATATTCTCATGTACATCACACATTATATTTTATCTGGCCAAGCAATGGGAGAAGTGTCTTTTGGAATGACACAGTCACCCTTGGCATGACTGAGAAAAGGCAATGGTTTCATTGAACCAACTTCAAAATCATCACAGTAGAACCTCACATTGTCCCATATGACAACACATGTGAGCTGCTCTGGTCTATCATGTGTGTGTGTGTGTGTGTGTGTGTGTGTGTGTAAGTGTGTGTACATGTGAGTGTGTATATGTGTGCGTTTCTGTGTGTATGTGCATGTGTGTGTGTCTGTGTGAATGTGTGTGGAGCTCATTTCTGCAGTGCAGTAGGGCTGGTAAGATGCTAAGACCGTGCTTAGCTACTCTGAACTGCAGAGGGGATAGGCTCTCCCCCATTTGCTCCATGTAGGGGTGGCTTTGGTACGTACATGAGGGATACTGCCAGCTTAGCTTGTGCACACTATGATGTCTGTACTGTGTTCCCCTTGTAGTAGTATAAATTAGGTACTCTGCAGTACAGGAATCACTGAGTATTGACATGTTACAGTAAATAACAATATTTAGTGTCTAAACAATTGAACTGTAAACCCTAAACCTGTGTAAATTTATAATAGTCTGTTTTGGAAAATTGCCTACATCTAGCAATGTATCAAGCCTGGTCTTGAAATACTTTGATACTCTTTGCTTCTTCTACAAGTCCTGGCAGGCCACTCCATGGATGAATAAATTCACTTCCTTGTGCCTGTGTGGAACTCACCTTTAACTGATTTAGCTCTCTGGCCCCTTATTCTTCTGTCAGAACACAACCTGAAATCCCCCACCTGTAATCAATCGCATGTAGACAACCATCTACAGCTTCACGTACGGAAAGAAGCAGAACAAAAGGGTGTATCAGTAATATGAGTGAAAAATGTGTAATAGCCTACTGCTAAATATGAACATGTCAGGACTGTCATATTGATGTATAAAACTATGGAATGGAATGGCTTTTCAAAGTCACCTGTCAAGATTGCGGCCACAGCCCTGTGAATAGGCTATAGACGCAGTTGCGAATTGATATAAATCATCCCAAGCTTTGGAAAATGACATAAGGATAATAGAATAAGGATGTCTATAAACATAAAAAATATACAAATTCCTCAAGTGTATTATGTGCGTTGATAGCATATCGCTAACGCAATATTTTATCTGTCTGAAAACACACAGCCAATCTCTTCCAAATGAATATGCAGTCCAGACTACCTGGAAACACCTCACAGAATACATAATTTGAGACAATTCAATCAATTAAAATTACAAGGATTACAGCACCGGAAAATTACAACCGGATGGTGTTTTTATGACTGAAGGATTTTTGTGTCAGATTTTATGAGCGTGTCTATAAAGAAAACTGATTGGCTTCCCATTTGGCTGCTGGTACAAAATGTCTGCCAGGATGAATATTTGTCGGCAACGTGCAATATGGGAAATATGGGCGATTGACAAAATTATACACAGGTTTGCCACATAGACCTCTGTTCACCAGATTTGGTTTTTATGTCTTTTTGTGGTTGACTATTTGTAAAGTAGGAAATGGGAAATTAAAGGGAAAAAGATATAAGAACACTTTAAGCTATTTAACTTTCAATTCTGATAGAGAAACACCATGCAAATATGAATGCATATGTTCTCTTGGCTGCCACTTTTGCAGAAGTCTCTCTAATGTATTGGGTTGAATATTTTTCATTTAAAAAAAAAACATTTTCATGGAGTAGGAGTTCAAAAAAATAGGGAGAGAGAGAAAGAGAGAGAGAAGGGGGGAGGAGGGGAGGGGCAAACTGCAATTTCAAGAGCCATATATTCTACTATGCTGAAACTTACACTACAAGGGACATTCAACAAATATATATATATATATTATTTTATTTTATTTTATTTTATTATTCTTTTGAAAATATTTTCACTAAAGCATGTTTTTGTCATCCAAAACGCTTGTATTTTGCAACAAAATTTTTTTTATAAACTACTTAAACATTTTTTTTTCCGGGACCTCATTAGATTTACCCCAGATCTGCCTTTCTTTAGCACTCCCAGAGATCATTTTTGGGGGACAGAATTTAGCCTCAGACTGCGACCCCCTTTTGGGTGTCATCTTTCACAAGCTCTACCAGCGTTCCACCCACCTAGAGCAGCCCCTCAGTCACCACATTGCTGCCTAACTTTTCTGTTCCCTGAAGACCTCAGACCTTTGACCTCTAAGGCTGAGGGGCTGGAAACTTAGCGTTGCCACGTTAGTCCCTGGTTAAGTCTAAAGCGAGAGCACACCTACTAATGTGGAAGATACCGGATTCATACACGAAAACACACACACACACACACACACACACACACATGTCTGCACAAAGCGACTCAGCTATAAATTCACCCCACAGGTGCTGGTGGCAATGTTGATGTGTGTGTGTGTGTGTGTGTGTGTGTGTGTTTGACGCTCGAGTGCTCCTGCTCTGACTTCCTCTGTGACTCTCCCTCTCAACCAACCAAGGCGCCAGCTGTGCCCTGTTGAAGGTTTTAGGGTGTTAGCATTAATCTGATTTCCATTGGTGTCGGCATAGCAACTTACCCTCAACCCTCATAACATCGCCCCTCTCACTGTTCTGGATGAGCAAGGAAAGGGTGTGACCCCCACCCCCTCCACCCCCCTTACTCTAATCTTGTACACCCCACCCTCTTTGCTGCAACGGTGCGTGACGATAACATTTTTGAGGAACGAGTACTTATCTGTTGGTTCGGGGTAGAGGCTGAGAGAGATGGAGATAAGAGACTTGTCTGGGGAAGGACAGGGATGCTCAGAAGTTGTGTGTTGTGCATGTCACACAGACCCCTGCTGGTTGCTCCAAGCCATTGTAGCAAGAATTCAACAGGGCAGTTCTTTACTGACACACTGAACAACTGGCGTCCTATAATATTTAGGCGACTCTAGAGTCTGATTTTTAGTTTGTGTGTGTGTGTGTGTGTGTGTAGATATATGTGTGTGTGTGTGTGTGTGTGTGTGTAGATATATGTGTGTGTGTGTGTGTGTGTGTGTGTAGATATATGTGTGTGTGTGTGTGTAGATATGTGTGTGTGTGTGTGTGTGTGTAGATATATGTGTGTGTGTGTGTGTGTGTGTGTAGATATGTGTGTGTGTGTGTGTGTGTGTGTGTGTGTAGATATGTGTGTGTGTGTGTGTGTGTGTGTGTGTAGATATGTGTGTGTGTGTGTGTGTGTGTGTGTGTAGATATGTGTGTGTGTGTGTGTGTGTGGTAGCTATAGTATTTGGTGTGTGTGTGTGTGTGTGTGTGTGTGTGTGTGTAGATATGTGTGTGTGTGGTAGCTATAGTATTTGGTGTGTGTGTGTGTGTGTGTGTGTGTGTGTGTGTGTGTAGATATGTGTGTGTGTGTGTGTGTGGTAGCTATAGTATTCGGTGGTGGGTGGTAACTATAGTATTTGGTGGTGGGTGGTAACTATAGTATTTGGTGGTGGGTGGTAGCTATAGTATTTGGTGGTGGGTGGTAACTATAGTATTTGGTGGTGGGTGGTAGCTATAGTATTTGGTGTGTGTGTGTGGTAGCTATAGTATTTGGTGGTGGGTGGTAACTATAGTATTTGGTGGTGGGTGGTAACTATAGTATTCGGTGGTGGGTGGTAACTATAGTATTTGGTGGTGGGTGGTAACTATAGTATTTGGTGGTGGGTGGTAACTATAGTATTTGGTGGTGGGTGGTAGCTATAGTATTTGGTGTGTGTGTGTGGTAGCTATAGTATTTGGTGGTGGGTGGTAGCTATAGTATTCGGTGGTGGGTGGTAACTATAGTATTTGGTGTTGGGTGGTAACTATAGTATTTGGTGGTGGGTGGTAACTATAGTATTTGGTGGTGGGTGGTAACTATAGTATTTGGTGGTGGGTGGTAGCTATAGTATTTGGTGTGTGTGTGTGGTAGCTATAGTATTTGGTGGTGGGTGGTAACTATAGTATTTGGTGGTGGGTGGTAACTATAGTATTCGGTGGTGGGTGGTAACTATAGTATTTGGTGGTGGGTGGTAGCTATAGTATTTGGTGGTGGGTGGTAACTATAGTATTTGGTGGTGGGTGGTAGCTATAGTATTTGGTGGTGGGTGGTAACTATAGTATTTGGTGGTGGGTGGTAACTATAGTATTTGGTGGTGGGTGGTAACTATAGTATTTGGTGGTGGGTGGTAACTATAGTATTTGGTGGTGGGTGGTAGCTATAGTATTTGGTGGTGGGTGGTAACTATAGTATTTGGTGGTGGGTGGTAGCTATAGTATTTGGTGGTGGGTGGTAGCTATAGTATTTGGTGGTGGGTGGTAACTATAGTATTTGGTGGTGGGTGGTAGCTATAGTATTTGGTGGTGGGTGGTAACTATAGTATTTGGTGGTGGGTGGTAGCTATAGTATTTGGTGGTGGGTGGTAACTATAGTATTTGGTGGTGGGTGGTAGCTATAGTATTTGGTGGTGGGTGGTAGCTATAGTATTTGGTGTGTGTGTGGTATAGTATTTGGTGGTGGGTGGTAGCTATAGTATTTGGTGTGTGTGTGTGGTAGCTATAGTATTTGGTGGTGGGTGGTAGCTATAGTATTTGGTGTGTGTGTGGTAGCTATAGTATTTGGTGTGTGTGTGGTAGCTATAGTATTTGGTGTGTTTGTGGTAGCTATAGTATTTGGTGTGTGTGTGTGGTAACTATAGTATTTGGTGGTGGGTGGTAACTATAGTATTTGGTGGTGGGTGGTAACTATAGTATTTGGTGGTGGGTGGTAGCTATAGTATTTGGTGGTGGGTGGTAACTATAGTATTTGGTGGTGGGTGGTAGCTATAGTATTTGGTGGTGGGTGGTAGCTATAGTATTTGGTGGTGGGTGGTAACTATAGTATTTGGTGGTGGGTGGTAGCTATAGTATTTGGTGGTGGGTGGTAACTATAGTATTTGGTGGTGGGTGGTAGCTATAGTATTTGGTGGTGGGTGGTAACTATAGTATTTGGTGGTGGGTGGTAGCTATAGTATTTGGTGGTGGGTGGTAGCTATAGTATTTGGTGTGTGTGTGGTATAGTATTTGGTGGTGGGTGGTAGCTATAGTATTTGGTGTGTGTGTGTGGTAGCTATAGTATTTGGTGGTGGGTGGTAGCTATAGTATTTGGTGTGTGTGTGGTAGCTATAGTATTTGGTGTGTGTGTGGTAGCTATAGTATTTGGTGTGTTTGTGGTAGCTATAGTATTTGGTGTGTGTGTGTGGTAGCTATAGTATTTGGTGTGTGTGTGGTAGCTATAGTATTTGGTGTGTGTGTGGTAGCCATAGTATTTGGTGGTGGGTGGTAGCTATAGTATTTGGTGGTGTGTGGTAGCTGTAGTATTTGGTATATGTGTGTGTGTGTGGTATAGTATTTGGTGTGTGTGTGTGGTAGCTATAGTATTTGGTGTGTGTGTGGTAGCTATAGTATTTGGTGTGTGTGTGTGGTAGCTATAGTATTTGTTATATGTGTGTGTGGTATAGTATTTGCTGGTGGATTCTCAAAAGCTTTCTTGGCTTGGTGCCCATGCTGTCCCCTGGGAAAATAAATGCACTTTACATATTTTGTAATATAATTATGTAGTGTTTTCCCTTGAACAATTTTAGTGAGGCAGTTAGCTCATGAGTACAGGAATACAGGAGCCATGGGATTTAATATCAGATTGGGTAGCATGTCCCTGCTGTTTGGACAAATTGCTAAAAATAACTGAATTACAGTAGGCCTACCAGAGAAACCGTTCCTGACATTTGGAAACAATCCATATATTTTTTATTCATAACATTCCTGATTGTGTAAACTGAATTTCTTTTTTAAATATTTTTGGAATTCATTCATAAAGGCTCACACATTATTGTGAGTTAAAAACAAACTTGCAGAATCTCAAACTGGGTAAACTCTTCAGTGCCAGTGTAAGTAAGTGTGTTAGAGATTACCTGTACTCTAAATTTTAGGGATGGACAAGGAGGGAGGTGCAACCCTCAGGGGTACATATGTAATTGGAAGGGGGGGGGGGGGGGGGGCAACTAGTCGCTTCACTCCCTTGTGTGAATTTCTAATAGAGTCTTTTTACATCATCCCGGAACTAGATTAGTCAGCCCAATAACCACAATGCTTACGGTAATTAAAATGTGTTTTTTTTGTTTGTTTGTTCTTTTTTATTGTTTCTCGAGTTAATGGGAAGAGCAAGGTCTCCTAATTGCTGCCTCCAGACAATGGGCCCAACCTGCAGGGCCGGAATAAAAGCTTAATTCTGAGCAGCCAAACAAAATCTGCCAAAACTGGGGAGTCACTATGGATGTGCTGTTTAGAGGGGAAACAAACTGCTCTATCATTGGATTAGACCATCTGGGCACATGAGCACATGCGTGCTGTCTTTCTGCTACACACACACACACACACACACACACACACACACACACACACACACACACACACGTGCATGCACATACATACAGGTACACACACACACACACACACACACACACACGTGCATGCACATACATACAGGTACACACACACACACAGGCGCGCACACACACATGTACGCACACAGACAACATACACATGCATACATACTATACATACATACACGTACATGCACATGCAGATGCACATAAACGCACATTCACCATCATTACACAGAAATGCATTTGCACGTAAACACACACACACACACTCTGTAGAGAGGTCCCTCGTTATCCTCCTGGCTAATGAGGTATTAAATGACTGTTCTCTTTGTTCATGGTCGGGAGTTTTCATTAAAGGCGTCAGTAATTGAGACGTTTTCATTGCTTGTTACCTCATTATGCTGAGGCCACTTAAGATTACATGACAAAACAAACAAACAAGCTCTGAGGTAGAATCTTTTATTATTTTATTCAAACAAACGGTCTGTACCTATCTATTCTATGAAGGACAATCAGCAGGAAGGTTGCTTATGAAGCACACACACCCCCCTTCCCCCCATTTTTTTGGGGGCTAAATTTCCCAATTTTCCCAGCGGCAGACATAGTGTTAAGGATACCATTCCTATTCCATTTGTGATGTTATTCACAAACACAAATCCTTGGAAATTCTCCAAAGCTACCTGGTCAGCAAATGACCTTGTCGGAGGCGTGATTTAATACTTTGACTCAAACCTTCTGCTTTTCAGTTTTCAAACATATTCTGCCGGAGACTTAGGTAACGCTGAGGTAACTTAACTCTTTGTTTTCACCAATGTTTTTTTTTCACCGAAGGGGATTCAATAAGAATATATTACTGTACGCCCGTAGGACCAATCACAATTGAAGTGTTTTCCCAAAACTCACACAGTCAACTTTTACTAATTTAGATAAAATCTAAATGTTTGTTTATTTTAAATTCTTAGTTTTTTGCATGAAAAATGTTATTTTTATACTTACTTCCCGAAGGATAATAGTGTAAAAGTCAAACTGCATCTATCTAACGATTTATCAGAAAAATTATACCCATCTTGAAAAATATGGAAAACTGGACTTAGTGAGGTAAAAACACTCTTCAATTGAACAATGAAACACCTTCTTAGCTATAAATATATAGAGGTCACACCAGAGCTTAAAAGTTCACCCTCAGATGAAGTCTCTGCAAGGTCAGACCTGAGGCGCGGAGAGGCGCCACATCTTCCAGATTGGCTGATGGGATCGACCTGATGTTTTCATTGTACAATCATGTGGTGCATGCCTCGCTGTTGGCCAAGCAAACTAAAATACCCCCATGTTTTGAAATCAGAACAGCCGAGCCTGTGATTACCATCTTGCTTCCTTCCAAGGGGTGGGTAGGAGGGGGGGTGGGGGGTGATGCTTGCGGGGGTGTGGAGGATGAGAAGGGCAGCCTAATTTTAGGCAACCTATTCTGCCAGTTTGTGATGAACCCCAATGTGTGTGTGTGTGTTTGCGTGTTAGTGTGCATGCATTTTTGTATATGCGTGTGTGCATGTGCAAGTGCGAACTCTTAGCCATTCATCTATTTCTCTTAGTCTGTAAGATTATCCACTTCTTACTCATCTATTACCCACCCACTTTTAATACCAAAATCATTAAATCATAAAGGTTTTATTCACTATGTTGATTTTTTCCTTCCAGGAAAGATCTCCACCCGATTATCTATTATTTATTTAGTAAAGTGGTTCATAAATAAAGGCTTCATAAATAAACATGCTACTTCTATCGGTTATGACCTTGATGCCTTAGTATCAGCACTGTCTGTTGTATGTAAGCACTTATGCGATTCACTCTGGATAAGAGTGGGCGCAAAATGTCGAATTAAAAAAGATAATTTTTGATGACACAGTAGTAGCACTAGCTTGCTGCTCGTTGCCCCTGATTGCCTGAGGCTGATCAAGCTCATCATATTTATAAATGGGGTGATCAATGACCAGGTGTATGCCATTTCTGTCACAACTTCCGCACGATTCTCTTACCTGGTATGCTAATTCAACGACTCCTATTGATCGTGTTGTTCATCTCAATGGTTGAGATATAATGAATTAATTAATGAATTGCTTATTAATACAGGTCTTGGATTTTATTATCTCCAGCTTTATTATGTCAGCTTATAAGACACCCAACCGTAGGCAGCCTGATATTTGTGTAAAATTTCAATTTTAATATGCAGATTTGACTGTACCAGGGTGGAAAATCAGACTAAATGAAATGTCGGGGGTTTATTTCTTGAATAAATTAACTTTTTTTGTAGCCTTGCAGAATGTATTGCAGTGGAATTCCTGAAGTAAATGCAATTTATATCCTCTGTATAGCATTGCATTTAGCTGTATATGTACAGCCATTATAAATTGCTTATTTTACTGTACATCTCCTTGGGATGGTAATACCAGGCCATACCTGAGCCCATTTATTTCCTCTCATCTCTCTTGTTACCGAAAATGGCTCCACCCTTTCAACAGAGGTTTCCCAGGGGTCAGTGCTTGGGTGGTCCTCTGATCTAACTTTCCACAAAATCACTTTTATTGATCCGCTGTTCCACCCTCTCATTCACAGGTTGCTGTCTGCATTACCTTCATGCCTCGATAGAGCTGCTTGGATGGCTCTCCTTTGTAGAAAAATAAAAAAATTACTTCACTTAACTTTCACAACCCTTTCACTAAATTAATTGCATTTTCTTTATTGATTCATGAAGACATTTTATGAATCAATAAACCCTTTGCTGCAATGCAGCCAAGCAGAACATTTAAGACAGCAAGAGGCTCAGAAAGAGCAGAAGGCTGCATTTTTACATATTTAAGACTCATTCCGTAATTGCTTCATTCTGGGGCTCAGGGTCGCCAGAGAGAAATGCGCTGGAAGTGCAAAATCCTCATTCCTCATTAACACTCAGGACAAATACAATACAAACTTACTGTGTGAAAGCCTGGGAGAGTGAAAGACTGATGAAAGACCCTACCCCCCCCCCCCCCACCAGGGTTTCAGCGAGAGGTCAAGGTCACATCCTGGACAACGTCCTTAGAAACTAAATCTCATTATCTTAATATAGAACACAACCCCTAAGCGCCTTACACAAATCCCACTGGCGGAATGACTCTGCACACCTGCTGTAGCTGTCCCACAGGAGGGGCCTCATCTGCAGCTCAGCACCTGTGCAGGGTTGATTGGATTCTTCTGCATTTTCACAACATGGACCCCGAGCTTATCCCAGTCACACTCCAATACTCCAAATCCCCCCTCACCTACATGCATGCCGACATACACACACACAAACACAGACATACACACGCAAACACACACACACACACACACACACACACACACACACACACACACACACACACCACACATGCATGCAAACTCTCTCTCTCTCTCTCTCTCTCTCTCTAGGTTAAAATTATATGTGCAAAAAGAGGGCCTATCTGCCAGAAGAAGAGGACAGCCATTTCATTATTATATTATTATTATTATATTATATTATTATTATTATTATACATATATATATATTATTATATTAGTCAGACTAGCTGAAATGAGACCCTAACACTGTCATACACCTGCCCTTAAAACATTAAAACATGTACTGTATATTTAAAATTATGGTGAGGTTTTCATATGCCATAAGCATTATGACTGCCCAGAACAGGACATGTGACAGAAACAGCCAATCAGATTTAGATGAGCAATCTGTGATTAGCGCCTAACTCCTGGATCTAATTAATGTTGCTCCTTATCTTAACTTTGAATTACCAAAACAAATATGTTCAAATACACAAATAGGTACAAACCTACACATGTGCTTCGGTTTTCTTAACAAACACATTTGCTTCTTACTGACGGCATGCAAAGAAAACAAAAAAGAAATGAAAAAAGTAACAACTGCATCTAATTGCTTGTCAAAATAAAGAAGACATTTAGACGGGATTCAGGCGTGTTTCTCAGATAACAGTGATGTCTGTTACTTCTGCTACTTTGCTGCTGATCTAGTCTGACCTTTCAAGCATGAGGGTCAGGGGAGGTTTCATTGGTTCTGACCTTTCCACCTGCTCTCACCCAAAATAACCTGTGGGACTGGGGATGGGGGTCTGGTGGCTGCGTGCTCGTGGAAACTCAGAAAGCCCCAATGAAAAATATTTTCATTGTTCACCACATGCACTTACTGCTGTGGTCTGAAACTCCAGGCCCGGAGAGCTGCGTTCACCTTAAAATCAGCCACTAATAGAGACCCAGGAAAGTCGGTGTGGTAACTGTGTAACTGTTGAGTAACAGTGAAAACACAGCAGACTGTGTGGCTCCTCAGGGCCACATTTACAGACCCCCAGCATGCTGTGGGGTTTCTTAAAGACAGAAGACTGCATCATCTCCGCATAAGGATTACAGTCTCAGCGGGTTGTTATGACCCTCCGGTCCTGAGGGTGGAGCATGTCACTGTGCAGGTTTTTTTAAACCTGTTCTCTCTCTACATATCTTTTTGTACAGGTAACAAAAACATAAATTCCTCTGCAAACTTAGGCAGCCTGATATGTGGGTAAAATATTTATGTCAATATGTAAGATTTGACTGCTCTGAGTGTGTTAATGATTCAGTTGTGCTGAGTGACAGCGTTGAGCTTAACGCATTACAGACACATGCGCACGCATTCCTACAGACACAAATACACCAACTCGTGTATACCGATGTGTGTGTGTGTGTGTGTGTGTGTGTGTGTGTGTATGCGTGTGTGTGTGTGTGTGTGTGTTTGTATATAAGTGTGTATGCAGGTCTTTCTCTCTCTCCTTCTCTCGCTGACCTCTTAGTGTGCCTAATGACATTTTTGTTGAGATAAAATTCTCTTTGAAACGAGGATGTTTATGTTTTTACAATATAACAAAAATAATGATTTCCTCATAATTGCGTGGTCACATAATTTTCTAATTGTATGGCCATCAGATCAATGGGCTTCCTGATTCAATAATTAGGCTGATGTATGATAACAGACTAGCACGCAACATACATGCGATATACAGTATATATTGATTGGGAGAAAGATATGTTGAGATCTTGTTGGCTGTTTGTGTGTACTGTAAACAACAGATTGCTTTTGAGATGGGAATGGGACTATACAAAGCCAATGTCTATACAAACTACTAAAATCCATAAAGATAAAAAAAATATTACTTGCATCATAATAATATATACATATAATCTCTCTCTTTCTCTCTCTATGTCTTTCTCTCTCTCTCACACACACACACACACACACACACACACACACACACACGCACACACACATTCTGATACATTCCCATAAATCCATCCAGTGGTACATTGGTATATTATCTGCTTATAAAAAAGAGAAAATGCATATTATCTCGACCAGCCACCAGTTAAGATGAAACATTGTGTCCAGGTTTCCAGGGGATTTGAACCCGTGGCCCCAGAGCTCAGGCTGAAAAGGTCAGGTGGTGTCGCTGTCATGGCCAGCTGGTAGCTGGCAGCGTTTGTGGCGCATAACTCCTGCACCCGCATTCCACGGCCCATGGAGAGGTCAAACCCCCGGGGTCAACTTTCAAAAGCTGGAGGAGTCTGGAGTCTGCCATGTGTAAGTGTGTGTGTGTGTGTGTGTGTGTGTGTGTGTGCATCTTTTTCCTCATCATCTCTCTCTCTCTCTTTTCTCTCTCTCTCGCAACGTCTGGCAGGAACTCAGTGATACTATGCCTATACACGTGCCTATGCCGCGTTATGGAATGATATCTGCAGCACTTGATAATATATCTGCAATTTTGCTGTATTTCAAATGACCTCTTATTGTGCCTAATGGCATTTTTGTTAAGACAAAATTCTCTTTGAAATGAGGATGTTTATGTTTTTACAATATAACAAAAATAATTTGAACATACTGTAATTGCATTTCCCTTGCTTCTCATGGTCAAATTTCCTGAATATATGGCCATCAGATCAATGGGTTTCCTGACCCAGTAATTAGGCTGATGTATGATAACAGACTAGCACGCAACATACATGCATTCATATTGGGATGGCAGGCATGCCATCCGCCAAGTTACGGTTTGGTGGGGCATGCCCCATACCTATACAGCACCAAGAGTGTGGCACTTTTCAGGGTTTCCTACATAAGTAACCACAATGATCACAGACTCTCAGCCCTTAAAAACATTAACTTCTGTATGTTTTGACCTCATGTAACCACACAGCATTCAGATAGAACTTCACGCATCCACACAATAAAGCCCCAAACTTGGGTTATTTTGCCATTTTTCTCCACTGCTTTGGGCCTATGAAAAGCACATAATTAATACAATGTATTATTGTTATTATTTATTTATTGATTTATTTATTTGGAATATTTGGATTTCTATCAAAACCTGTGTGGTCCTACAGAGCATGGATATCCTTGTGTTCACAAAATTATGTTTGCAAATATCTATATCTAAAAATAACTATTATTATGTTAATAAAATGAGTACTATTACTTATTTCCCATCATCTGACCCACAAACATGTCTGGATACGTTTGTAAAAATGCTATATGTACGCTATTTTAAAAATATTACTTATTTTTATCTGCATTTATTTATTCATCCCCCCTTTCTCTATTGTACATGATGTTTCTTGATATAAATGTCTGCTTGTGAATTGTAAAGAAATCTGTAGCAGCAGTTAACATTTTAAAACCTGCACATTTTCTAAAGTAAACTTGCCAACAAAGTATAACCATATCCTTTCTGGAGTGTAATTATTAATCAACTGTTAAAAAACATTAATTGAAATCATATGTTGTTCCATGAGGCACAATCTCTTCATATGCTAAGATGAAGAAACACAGGGCCAAGTTGCATGAAATAATTTAGGAAAGTTTGGATAGCATTGCTTTGGAATAGAGCTAGTTTATTTAGTGTGAGCTACGATAGGCAATATTGTTAGTTGTAACTTGGCCACATTTTGATATCAATACTTTTAAAGGCAGGCCTAGTTTTTGCAAGTTGGAATTAAGGACTTATAGACAGCGCTCTGTAGGCTATGCGTGAGTAACTTGGCTTTTTTTTTTATGTCGGAGACGTTTTTGTTCAGATACATTATATACAGTATATACAGTATATAGATTGGGAGAAAGATATTCTGAGATCTTGTTGGCTGTATGTGTCCACTGTAAATGACAGACTGCTTTTGTGATGGGATTGGTAGAACACAAAGCCAATGTCTATACAAAAATACCAAAATCCATGAAGATAAAAAAACATTACTTGCATAATATCAGCAGGATAGGATAGGATTGATATAATCTCTCTCTCTCTCTCTCTCTCTCTCTCTCTCTCTCACTCACTTTCTCTCACTCTGTGTCTCTCTCACATGCACAAACACACACATAATATACATATATTCATTTTGCTGCATTCCCATGAATCCATCCAGTTGTAAATAGGTACATTATCTGTGTATAAAAAAAGAGTAGATGCATAATATCTTGACCAGCCACCAGTTAAGATGGAACATTGTGTCCAGGTTTCCTGGGGATTTTTTAACCCCTGGCCCCCAGAGCTCGGGCTGAAAAGGTCAGGTGGTATCGGTGTCCTGGCCAGCCCTTGCTGGTAGCTGGCAGCGTTTCTGGTGCATAACCCCTGCACCCGCATTCCACGGCCCATGAAGAGGTCAAACCCCCCCGGTTTGACTTCTCCATCGGCTGATTTGACTTCTCCATGGGTACACCCTACCACAAGAAAAGTATTTGAAATAAATTATGTGATCACATGTTCTTCTACCCATGTCGTTTATATGATAACCTGTCCCTGTAATTTAAGATATATTGCCAAAATGAATAGACCTCTAAAGACAAAGAATGAGTGAGCATGAAAGCACTATAAAAAGAAATGATAGAGATTATCCGGTTGCCGTTCATTTTAATGACCATAAACATTCCATCTTTGAGTTCAAATTTTGTGGTATTGTAAAAAATAAAAATGCTTATTAGGGGAGGGAATTATTGATTGGCTATTAAAACAGAGGGAGGTTTTTTTGGATTTTTACGTTGCAAACACTTACCCCTAGGGGATTGAATGATGAATTACTGTTCAATATAATGTTATAAAAATTGTAATGTTGGTTTTCTTATTGGCTTACTTATTTATTTATTGGCCAGTCTTTATGACGCCTTTTGGCTGAAACCGTTGACTGTCTTGTTGATATCTTTCTTATTAAGCGTAATTGACAATGTCCTATATACTGGTGACAATTGATTCATTATTGACTGATGCCTCCTGATGGCCTAAGTGGCATCACCTGATGTAGCCGTTTGAATCCTTTATGTGATGTTGGTGTTCTCTGTTTGTCTTGTTTGTTCTGATGAAGGCCCATTGGGTCGAAACGTAATAAAGCTTTATTTTTTAAATGCAGTGTTGCGTGGAGTACTATATATTCTCAAAATATATATAATAAAATAATGAGAATGGACTTTCCCCAAGAGTCCTGAACTGGGTACATGTCCTGTTACTATGTGTGTGTGTGTGTGTGTGTGTGTGTGTGTGTGTTTGTGTACAGTGCAGGCAGGTGGGTCAAGTGTTTTAACCACTCTATTCCTTCATAAAACCTCCATACCTTCTACCCTGCACGGTTTTGCCTACTGATGCATCTCTCTCTTTGGGCTGTACCATGCCTTAAAAGCAGGGGTGTCCAATCTTATCTGATAACGGCCTGATTGCGTGCGAGCGTTTGTTCCAACCCAGTGCTAGAACACCTGCTTCATCCAGTGGGCCAGTCATGGTCTGCAAACATGAACGGGATTAATTGAGCCAGGTGTGTGAGTGCTGAGGCTGAATAAAACCGAACACCCCCCTCCTGATTTCCACGGCCCGGCTCCACAGAACTGCTCAGACAAGCCCAGTCCCCTTTGTTTATTGTTTATTAGTCATCACCAGTGTTCGGCGAGACTGCTGCAGGGAAACCTTTTCAATAAATAGTACACAGTGACTGTCAGGGAAAACTCATAAATAAATAAAAACAGATATAAAGACGTGCAGAGAAAGGCCTGTAAAAAAAGGTGCTGAAAGAGACTGTTGGTCTCCTTGCCTTCCACCCAAAGCTGTGTTTTTTCAGATTTTTTTGGGGAGTCTTTCAGTCCACGGCCTGCTCGGGTGTGCGGACGCTTCGCCGGCCCCATCGGGGGCCAACGTCGCCAGCCAAGAACTTCTTCCTCGCTGCGCGCTTCCATGGGGATCGTAGCCTTGGCAACTCCTTTAATCGCTTGTTATGGGGGGGGGAAATACTAAATAATGTGTGTGGAACCGAGCACAACAGGATCGTTGTTTGTGTTATAAACCGGACGCCTGGAGATCTGTGTCCTGGAGGACGTTGCATTTATAAAAAAATGTTTTTTTCCAAAATCGATCGATTATTTTCTGATTCAAATAGTGAGTTTAAAGGTTGTATCAGCGATTTTGGGTGACGTCACTTCTGAAGCAAAATCCCAAACAAACAGAGCCAGCTCCAGCTCAGAGCCAATTATGTTATGTTTTAAAAAATAGTGTTCAAGCATCCAGAATTATAACCACGTTAATAACGTTTGTAAGAAACCAAACCGTTTGTAAATCCGTCAAGATTTGAGCGAGATAAGAGTATTAGCGTATTAGTATCACCCACCCCTTGTCGATGATTGGTTGGAATACTGTTTATTTTGGTTTTGAGTGGTTGGTAGTACCATTTGTTTTTGTGTACGATCTCGGAGCATAGGCTGCCTACAGAGACGCGGTTTTTTGACGGCCTGCTTATGGGGCGGGCAGCTAGCGGATCGTGAGGAAAAATCAGATGAATGTGATCATTTATGTTTCGACCCAAAATCGCTGATACAACCTTTAAATATTACAGGTATCATTGTTGTGTTGTTAATGTGATGAAGCTTTGCGAAAAAAATAAATAAATAATAATCATCGAATCATTGCATGTTAATTTCATGTCAAACTTGAAAGCAATCAGCAATATTGGGATTCCAGGTATGCCATCCGCCAAGTTACGGCTTGGTGGGGCATGCCCCGTACCTATACAGCACAGAGAGTTTGGCACTTTTCAGGGTTTCCTACAGAAGTAACCACAATGATCACAGACTCTCAGCCCTTAAAAACATTAACTTCTGTATGTTCTGACCTCATGTAACCACACAGCATTCAGATACAACTTCACACATCCACACAATAAAGCCCCAAACTTGAGTCATTTTGCCATTTTTCTCCTTCCTCTTCCTCTTCCGCTTCTTCTTCTTATTCTTCTTCTACTTCTTCTCATTCTTCTTCTTCACATTTTCACATATTCATAAATACTAGACTCCCAGTTGTTACACACAAACCTAAATAGGCATGTGTGTGTGTGTGTACCTGTGAGTGTGTGTGCACGTGTGTGTGTGTGTGTGTGTGTGTGTGTGTGTGTGTGTGTGTGTACCTGTGAGTGTGTATGTGCGTACGAGTCTGTTTTTGTGTGTATACTGTAATATGTTCACAGAGCGTGTTCCACTAGTTGAACCATATATGCAAGGTTTCATTAGCGAGCCGTTGCATTGGGAGACAAGATATGGCCCATGGAGACTCTGAGGGTAGAAGAGAAAGGGCAGAGAAAGCCTCACATTTATCCCCCTGTAACACATGGGCAGCTGGCTTTACTGAAAAAGGGGAGACAAAAGAGTTTCTTTCTCTTTTCAGAGAGATTATGACCCGAGAGATTTTGCAGGAGTGGATCAGCATATTGATTTCCCCGGACTGTGTTTTCTAAATGTAGTTAGACTGCTGTGTTTTCTATATGCTGTTAGACTGCTGTGTTTTCTAAATGAAATTTGAGTGCTGTCATAGGCGGCGAATGTAAAAGGCTTGGAGAGGCTTAGCCTCCCCAAATGCCTAATAAATTAATTAAATACATTAAAATTGGCCGAGTATTCATTGACGAACGGACTTTTTGGTCTGGCCGATAGAGCCAACAAGCACAGCAAACAGCCAACAGCGCAGCGCTGCGCTTGTTACAATGTAACAAATGTATCATTTTGATCCAACCGTAGCACGTGCCACCAGCCCCCTGCGGTGACGTGCCGTCTAGACTTGGCTGCTAGCTAGCTAGCGTGTATGAAGGTGGAAGGGAGGGTGTGTGTGTGTGTGTGTGTGTGTGTGTGTGATCTCTGAAATACAATAAAATGTAATCTTGTCTATACATGAGTGTGTGTGTGATTTGCTACTTTTCGCCAATGCATAGGCTAGCCCAGAGGTGGGCAACGAGGGCCGTATCTTTTTCTGGTTTCCATGCCAACTTCTGACCTTAATTACCTAATTAGCCCTAATATTTACACCATCTGACATTTTAGCTACAATTCTTAATTCAAGTGCATGAGTGACAGCCGAAGACTTCTTGTGTCCCTATATGAAACATTTTAATGTGATCTAATCACCAGTGTTGGTGTAAACAGCCAATTAGCTCATTTAGCTGGGGTAATTGGTGGGAACAAAAACCTGCATAGACACCGGCCCTCCAGGACTGGAATTGCCCACCCCTGGGCTAGCCTACAAATTGCACATCTAGCAATAACGAAACTGAAATAGGCTAAGGCATATCTACCAATCTGTCTGCACAAATCAATGCATGCATAAGCTATAATAAACAAACGTTAAATGCAAGATGCATGATTTCTGCAGAATGATTGCACCCATCCACGTTGCTGTATTGTCTTGCACGACCACGTTGTTTAGCCTACTAGGCTACAGTATAGGCAGTGGCGGCTCCTGAGCTGAAAATTGGGGTAGCGGAAAACTTCCCTTTAAACTGATTATTGGTCTTAATAATTTTTCAATCCGTTTCCTTGATTAACAATAGGCTACATCAGCGTTTAATTCACCAATTACTCAATGCCATCAAATGTAGCCGGTTCTCCTCAATTAGGCTATTAGGCAAGTAATACAATTATTTTAACTTGCGTCGCAAAATTGTGCACATTTTAATCAACATTATAATTGTGGATACGTGCTCTTCGTTCTCCGCACTCTTAATTCCGAAAATATTAATGGAAATTAAACGATCTTAAAGCTCAGCTTTTGTTAGATTATTTTTTTTAATTTAGCACAACCTGCACTGAGTATAGGTTACACATAGCTCACAGTGTGTGGAGTTATTTCATTAATAATGGATATTAGGAAGTTTTTCTCGGTCGCAAACAAAACGGAAAATTATGTTTCACCGGAGAAGACCGGGGAAGTGGCGGGGGCAGTTTTGCAATCGCCAGAGATTGTGTCCGAGAAGGACGAGGGGAGAGTTTTAAACCTGCCGCCGCCGTTACCCACATGCTACACGGAGACTGTGTCCGAGGACGAGGGGAGACCGCCGCCGCCTGCATGCACACCCTCAACGGACTGCACCGCTGCTAAAGCCCCCTCCGACCTGGGAAGGTTGTTGGTATTATTAATTAATGCTCAGGTTGGCTGCCATGCCACTTTGCCCTGTACCTCGGAAACTAATGGGTGCATTGTACAGCCAGCAGTTGGATGCGCGTTGTGTGTGTGTGTGTGTGTGTGTGTGTGTGTGTGTGTGTGTGTGTGTGCGCGTGTGTGCGTTGGGAAGGGGGAGGGGGTTGTGGGTGTGTTTGGCAGTGCAGTCAAACGATCGTTCCTGTTTTTTTTGCTTAGACTACGAGCAGGCCTAGCTACTACTAGCGACAATGATCTTGTGATCTGTGTGTTTTATGGCTGATTGTCAGTTTTGAGTTGGTGTAACTAGGCTACTTTTGATTGATCACTCACTGATGTGGTTGGTCTAAAATGGAATGTTGCATATCATAAGCAGACCGTTCTCACTCAGCATTTGATGGCAGTTCAGTCGCAGTCTGTCCGTAATCTGTGATGTGTGTGTGTTGATGTAATGGACTACTCTCAGTGTGTAAATCAATGGAAGAACTGAATCATTGTAAATTCCAATGTTTAACATATTCTGTTTAATGAATATAGTACTTTAGATCGCCTTATAGGTTGCTATTATATTTGTGCATATTTGATCGTTTCTATATGCCCTAATTTATACCAGTTTCAAGGCAGAAAACCCACTACACTTCCGCTACGCTCCTAGGCCTCTCAATAGAGGGAAAGTGATACATTTCGGATACAAATGTAGCAGCGCCACGTCCACGCTCGCATTACAAAACTGCAACATTGCATCGCTCTCCCAATTCAAGCGCAAAATTATCACTGAAACTCTCCTTGCAAGCGACTCACTCTCATGCTAAATCATAGTTTTCTGAGCACTTTTTCCAGCACATACCTACAGCGTCAGCATAAAGTGCTGTAATTTTATGACACATGAACCCGCGATAAAAACATTTTTTTTAAAATCCCGTCTCACTGGCCCCCCTCTCACGCAGTTTCCCTTTAAAAAGTAATTAGAATTCACTTATTTCAAAGCTGTTCTGTAAAAAAATCGCTGAAACGGAAGGGGGAGCACAGCCCCCCCCCCCCCTCCCCCCATAACGTCCTAGCCTTCCCTAACGAAAAAATCACCCGCCGCCTATGAGTGCTGTGTTTTCTAAATGCAATTTGACTGCTGTGTTTTCTAAATGCAGTTAGACTGCTGTGTTTTCTAAATGTAGTTAGACTGCTGTGCTTACTAAATGCAGTTAGACTGCTGTGTTTTATAAATGCTGTTAGACTACTGTGTTTTCTAAATGCAGTTAGACTGCTGTGCTTTCTAAATGCTGTTAGACTGCTGTGTTTTCTAAATGCTGTTAGACTACTGTGCTTTATAAATGCAGTTAGACTACTGTGTTTTCTAAATGCTGTTAGACTGCTGTGCTTTCAGTCACACAATGTGTTTTTCTCGCATTATCAAGCTTTTATCAGCAGGTTTAAATGGGAGGAGAAGGGAGCGTGCATCTGTGGAACACACTTAAATAGTATCACGTCTTCGACTTTTCATAATCGCAGGTAGCCAGTGCATGCTGCCAGGTTGCCTGATAGCTATACCAAATGATGGCCTCTTTATCTGACATGACAGGCCCTATAGGAACAACATTTGAATTCATGTTCATTACAATTATCATCAGGTAGAGAGAACATTTAATTAATTTAAATTAACATTAATCCCATCAAATGTCTGGCTAAATCACTTCTCACTCAAGTTGGTCTGGATATGAGGGCCTGTTAAATACCTAAATGAAAATGTAATTACATCAGTCAGGTTGTTTGCACACACTAAAAAATAGAATAAACTCACAGAATTATATATAACAGAATTTGTATGACTCCAATTAGGGTCAAAAGTAAGTCAACAAGAGTTGATTTAACACTGAGCAGGCTGAATACAGGGTGACTGTGTGAGCTGAGCCGTAGCTGTAACCTGTGACATATGCTTTACATACAGAGATGAGTCTCCTGTGAGATGAGCATCTTTTCTCTGCTGTTCATCAACCCATTACATGATGTTATAGTATATATCAGCACTCGGAATGTGTCTCAGCCAATCAGAATGCGCGGTCGGTTATCATCGGAACTGTCGTATAATGTTTGTCATGCCATTCACCCAGAGATACAACCTGCCTGTGTATTTTTATCATCAGCATTTTTTATATTCCTTTAAATTCCTCATTTGTGACCAATTGTGCTATGTTTTAATAGGATTGCGTCCTTTAGCAAAAGCATGAATTTCTGTAATAGTTTAATAGCAATTTGGATATATCTGATTATATGCAAATCACATGTTTGGTAGAGAAAAGCACAATTCGCTGAGCATGATTATTGGGAAGAAGGAAACTACACATCTTTCAGCCTTGAAGCAGGACAATATTTGTTCAACATACAAATTTCATAAACCTGACAGTGCGTTTAACTCCAACTGGAATTTTATGGAGCAGCATGACTGGTTTTCATGGGTTCCTTGAGGCACAGTGTTTATTTTAGAACTCAAACAATCAATACATGCCAACATCACAGGTGTTGAATAAATAACATGGCGTTTTTGTCGCTGCATTGTTGCATTTTTATAACAGTAATTATGGAGGGTTCCAAGGAGATCTGAGGGTTTAGATAATGTTACCCGGCAACAGATGACCAATTGAGTCTCAAACCCTTGCAGAGGAAGCACTGACAATGCCTGACTCAGAGCTGCAGAGCATGCAATACTCAACAACACATCCACCAATATACTGTATGTACACAATGTAAAGTTGGGGAGTGAAGTATACTTCCACCTCCTTCATCTCTCAGACAACTGGAGGCCGTCCTTCTTGAAGAGTAATCCAATATCCTCGTACATGGTTCAGAACTTGTATGACAGCATTCTAAGAAGTACTGAAGCTGCTCTGAAGGTGAAGGGTCGCCCTACTCCTTATCACTTTATATTCATATATTTGTGAGGTGTTTCCACTGTTTTTTCTAACCCCTGTTTGTCCTTTTGTAAAAGCCTGTTCTAGACACTGGTAACATTTTCAGTTCTAACAGTGGACGTCTCTCTGCTTTCTGTGTGAGTGCAGAGTCTCCGACAGCAGTGTGGGACCAGTGTGTAACTGGCATCTTTCTTAAGTAAGATGTACAGTAGGGAGTCCATTAGAGGGCTGATATTCAGGAACAGAGTAGCGACAAAATTGATTTTATCAAAATCATATATATACTTTGCGATTAAACTCGGTGAAATCTGAAAAATAAGTAATAATACGCTTGGAAAGAACAGAGCTAAATATATAAGCAATACGAGTGCCAGTGTACCCAGAATCCTTTTCTTCTCTTTGTGTGAGACTGAGATGGAGTGGGAGAGGGCTCTCCATGTAGCCACCAGGAAGAACACTAGAAGTGGCAGTGGGAGGAGGAGGAAGATGGCATATCCTATAAATACCCCCTCAAGGGAAAAGATATCCACACTGAAATACACAACTGTGAAGAGCAGGTCACACACATAGACTGCCAGTGAGATGAGCACGGAGAGTTTGATAGTGCGGCGAAATCGATACCACAATGGATGCACAACCAGGAGGTATCTCTCCAGCGCAATACACATCATGAACAAAGTACTTGCCCCTAAACCGAACATGAACAGCCCAATGCCTGCAGAAGCCACTTCATATTTTTTCTGTATATACATACATCTTCCAATGATCTGGATTAAATCTGAAATGAGCAGATTCATGACATAAACATGTGTGACATAGCCATCCTTCACCTGATGATACATGGCAAAAACATCCCAGCAGATTACTGGCAGCTCAATGCATAGAGTTACCATGTTAATTACATATTCTATGTAGCGCAGAGATAAATATGCTGAATTAAAGTTGTACATGGTGTCATTTTCCATGCCAGTCACATTTGACATGTCCTCCAGAGATGTAAGTGTTGTATTGAAGTTGTCCATGGTGTCCAGTTCAGCTGCTCAGTTTCACAGTTCTTTACGTTCTGAAAACTCCAGTGCCCTCCCTAAAGAGAGACAAGAGCAATAAAAATGTGTCTGTATGTGTGTCTGTCTGTATGTACTGTAGATATACCTGTCTGTGTGTGTCAGCCAGCGAGTCACAGACACTACCCTGCCTGTAGTTGAGTCTGACTCTGTTTGTACTGCCAGCGAGTCACAGATGCTACCCTGCCTATGAGTGGAGCTGATCCTGTCTGTACTGCCAGCGAGTCACAGCTGCTACCCTGCCTGTGAGTGGGGCTGACTCTGTCTGTACTGCCAGCGAGTCACAGCCGCTACCCTGCTTGTGAGTGGGGCTGACTCTGTACTGCCAGCGAGTCACAGCCGCTACCCTGCCTGTGAGGTGGGCTGACCCTGTCCGTACTGCCAGCGAGTCACAGCAGCTACCCTGCCTGTGAGTGGGGCTGACCCTGTCCGTACTGCCAGCGAGTCACAGCAGCTACCCTGCCTGTGAGTGGGGCTGACTCTGTCTGTACTGCCAGCGAGTCACAGCCGCTACCCTGCCTGTGAGTGGGGCTGACCCTGTCCGTACTGCCAGTGAGTCACAGCCGCTACCCTGCCTGTGAGTGGGGCTGACCCTGTCCGTACTGCCAGCGAGTCACAGCAGCTACCCTGCCTGTGAGTGGGGCTGACTCTGTCTGTACTGCCAGCGAGTCACAGCCGCTAACCTGCCTGTGATTGAGACTGACTCTGTCTGTACTGCCAGTGACTTACAGCCGCTACCCTGCCAGTGAGTGGGGCTGACTCTGTACTGCCAGCGAGTCACAGCCGCTACCCTGTCTGTGAGTGGAGCTGACCCTGTCTCTCCTGCCAGCGAGTCACTGCCACTTCAATGCCTTCTAAGTCTTTTTGTTAGTAAACAGCTTTCTGTTTCTCAACACATAGATGACACATTATTTATGACATTAACTTTGCATTTTTCCAAGGATTTGTACTATAGACAGGATATGATTACGTTATGTCTTATACTGCATATTTTGGAAAGCCGACATAGAAAAATATAATGTTATAAGATCCTAATAACTGCTCGTTTGATTATTAGTGGTTCATTTATAAAATGATTTATAGCTTAAAATCAGTGTTTTAAAAAAATAAATAAAAAAGCTAGAGCACTGGTTCCCAAACATTGTCCTACAGACCCAAACATGCATTGTGCATGTGCACTTAAGTTTAAAGAAAAATTATAGTAGAACTTGAACATGTTTTTTCACAACCTGATGAAGTTGGCTGTATCCCAAAACCATCACACTGCAGAAACTAATTTGTTAAAAAAAAATAAAAAAACCTACTATCAAATGCTGAATCAATATATTCCAATATTAATGGAAAACAATTGAGTATTAAAAAAAGATTTAAAAACACTACAAATGTACAGGGTCTTTTCTTCTCAGCTGATCCTCAAAGGCCCAGTCACTCTCAGAAAGCAGCCATGAACTTACCAGAAGAAGCTGTTTGGACAGAGATCTTCTTCAGTTTCTCTCTCTGATGGTTGAAGTTTGGAGACAAACTCACTGTTCAATGAACTTTGGTAACATTGGCACATGCTAGTAGTAGTTCAATTACCAGTTGACACTTTTTCGGTTAGACCATATTCACAATGACCAGGTTTCAATAACTGCTTTAGAAATGAACTTATATTGATGAGATAAGCTATAAGAAAGAGGGGATATTTGCATATTTATTCAATAACCTCCCATCCAGCCTGTATGTTCAAATGCAAAGTCATTGCACAGTCTTTCAGATAAAACACAGCATGTGTTCTACAGCATAATGTGAGGCACAAAGTGTCCAGTAAGATTAATTTAATGATTTGCATAAGTATCTTATTTGCACCATCTTACGCTGAGGACCATCCCATGTAAAAAAAAATATTATACAAACAGGCTGAGAAGAATTCAAAAAAGTCTGTCTCATTTCCAGTATCCAATATGGTATATTCTGTATCTCTGTTTCTTGTACATACAGTATGTTATATACAGCATCCTGTAGCTGTGTTTCCTATGAGTAATATATTGCATACTGTAGCTATGTTTTCTGTTTGTAATATATCAACAACGAATGTTCTTAACAAATGCAAAAATACTAAGTTACTCACACATACAAAGCACTCTCTATCATTAATCTAGCAGAATCTAGGCCTGCCATTAACAGTATTGATTTCAAAATTTACAACAAACAATGTTGGCTATCTTAGCGATCTTCGCTCATGTATGATTAATTTGGCATTGGGTTGGCATGTTCTAGATTGGCATAGGTAACCTACAACTTTAATGATGTAGACCTTCATCTCTGGTCTAAGAGTGCTGCTGGGCTGCTCTATCACTGGTGCTCAGACAGCCTGACTCACGTGTGTGTGGTTTATCTGTCTCATATTGCCACTCTGCTTAAGAGAGCATCCTCTTAGAGAATGCAATACAGAATGAAGAATATTCTCTGAAGATTTGGCCATTCATTAAAAACAGATATAAAGAAGTGCAGTGAAAGGCCTGCAAAAAGGTCTAAATGCAGTCTACCTGTATTTAGAAAGCACAGCAGTCTACCGGTATTTAGAAAGCACAGCAGTCTACCTGTATTTAGAAAGCACAGCAGTCTACCTGTATTTAGAAAGCACAGCAGTCTACCTGTATTTAGAAAGCACAGCAGTCTACCTGTATTTAGAAGGCACAGCAGTCTACCTGTATTTAGAAAGCACAGCAGTCTAACTGCATTTAGAAAGCACAGCAGTCTACCTGTATTTAGAAAGCACAGCAGTCTACCTGTATTTAGAAAGCACAGCAGTCTAACTGCATTTAGAAAGCACAGCAGTCTACCTGTATTTAGAAAGCACAGCAGTCTACCTGTATTTAGAAAGCACAGCAGCCTACCTGTATTTAGAAAGCACAGCAGTCTACCTGTATTTAGAAGGCACAGCAGTCTACCTGTATTTAGAAAGCACAGCAGTCTACCTGTATTTAGAAAGCACAGCAGTCTACCTGTATTTAGAAGGCACAGCAGTCTACCTGTATTTAGAAAGCACAGCAGTCTAACTGCATTTAGAAAGCACAGCAGTCTACCTGTATTTAGAAAGCACAGCAGTCTACCTGTATTTAGAAAGCACAGCAGTCTCCCTGCATTTAGAAAGCACAGCAGGCTACCTAAATGCAGGTAGACTGCTGTGTTTTCTAAATGCAGTTATACTGCTGTGCTTTCTAAATGCTGTTAGACTGCTGTGTTTTCAGGAGCACAATGTGCTTTTCTCGCATTGTCAAGCTTTTATCAGCGGATTTAAATGTGAGGAGAAGCGATCGTGCATCAGTGGAACACATTTCAATATTATCGTCTCTTCGTAATCGCAGGTAGCCAGTGCATGCTGCCAGATAGCTGTTCCACATGATGGCCTCTTTATCTGACATCGTGGCAGGCCCTACAGGAGCAACATGTTAATACATTTTCATTACAATTATCATCAGGCAGAGAAAACATCTATTAATCCTGTCAAATGTTTGGCTAAATCACTTTTCACTGATGTAATTTGGTCTGGATAAGAGGGCCTGTTAAATGCCTAAATATAAATGTAATTACCTCAGTTAAGTTTTTTGCACATACCACGTGCCATGCCCCACAACATTCACAGTGTAAAATAAACTCACAGAATTATAAATAACAGAATGACTCCAATTGGGATCGAAAGTAAGTCAACAAGAGTTGATTTAACACTGAGTTGGCTGAATTCAGGGTGACTGTGTGAGCAGAGCCGTAGCTGTAACCTGTGACATACCTGTATATGCTTTGCATGCAGAGACGAGCGTCCTGTGAGATGAACCTCCTGTCTTTGCTGTTTATCTGTTACGATTCCCAAAACTGGAATGGACCCAAATGCAGGACTCGGAGACAGACTCAGGCAAAACTCTGGCAGGAGTATAATTTATTAGAATGAGGAAGACAGACAGACAAACGAGCTGGGAGCTGGTGAAGGTCAGGATACGGGGTTGGCAAAACTAAGGTGGGTAGGACTGGGGATGGACTGGAAGCTGGGAGTACGGTGCAGGTGACACTCACGTGTCGATACCATGTTGAGTTTTCAAATCACTGCTGTTTCGAAGTAGTGCTCCGAGGCTTGTTTCAAATCACATGATCACGGAAACCGAAGCTTCGGACGTCACGGTGACCTCTGTCATTGTGGGCGGAATCTTGAACCAATACATGCTCAAACAATAGCCTACCTTTTCAGATGTATCATATATATGGATCTGGGATCAGAGGCTCTTTTCACTCACATATGAACCTCCATTTGGGTGCATGTGGAAAGACATGGGACTTCTGTGTATCTGTACAAAACCTCTGATCCCAGATCAGCTCATTCCTTTCCCACCCACAAACTTCCAAAATATAAAAATGGTTCAAATGCCCCCAAGTATGGAAGACCAAATGTGTGAAATAAATATGCAATGAAATAGATTATGTAATACATATATAAGCAATTCAATAAATTAGCAATGAAATAAATCAATATCTATTCGTTATTTTATGCCTCTTTTATTTATTTTATCACGTATTTATTTCAAAACGAATCGGCATGTCAAACATGAAAGGGACAGGGACAGTCAGCTGTGATTACTGGTTGATAGACATAAAAACCTAGAAACCGCTCAGGTTTCTACATGGCTGCCATATTAGGCGGTCAAGATACGTAAGCATATTTTGGTAGTATATTGACTGACGTGAATAAAATATACTATAACTGGCTTAATTCTCGACTAATTTTTGTAAAATTTGACTTGTTATAAACGTGGGAAATATCTGCAAAACACAGGCTACCTTATTTACAAATTTCCCAGAACAGCTAGCCTATTTGTAAAACGCCCTTTTAACTAGTATAGCCTACAGGAGTTACACGTGTCAAAATGTAGGTTTTTTTTTAAAGTTGTAAATTCATTTATAATTTCAGAGAAATATGAATTGTCTACTATAATTGGGACATCAACAACAACCACTAGGGGGCAGCCGTGGATAGGGTAAGCGTCATAAAAAGGGGTAATAATGAACCCAAGTCGTGGGGGTTTCGTCAGAGGAGAGGGAGATTTGAGAGTGCGTTTGACATTTTGTAGAGAGATATTGTTAAAGGAACATTCAAGTAAGACGTCTTTTGTACGGGATTATTTCCAACAAGAGACCCCATAAAAAGCACGGTGCATGATTTGCGATCGGCTCCTGTCCTATTAAAATGCTTCTCACTTGCGGTCAACGCATCCCGGTATTTCAGCATTACCATGGAATCCTGCTGTGACTCAAGCTGGACCATCTAAGCTAGGCCTATATGTAGCCTATAGCCTAATAGAGCACCACAAATGTACCTCAATGTTTACAAACGTAAGATAAACAAGTTATTGAAGTTAATCAAGTTCCCCACATGCATGCACATAATGGTATTTATTAACTGTGGTAAATCACAGTAGCAATCCACTTATGCCAGGAAGCCCTGAAAACATATGAAGAAAAGAACTCCCATAGAATTACTACTAATAAGAATAACAATAACGTGAATAAAAATATGGCTACCCATCTGTGTGCCATTTAATATACATTTCCTTTCCACGATGCTATATGAGCTGGGGGAAAGCTGCGCTTTAAATATGAACCAGTAAATGGCGAAAATAGTTTTTCAAATAATTTGAATTTATTGTTGCAATGTACTCTCCTTATCAGGCATGCAAGCATATCAGACAAAAGCATTTATATTAAAAATCAGAATTTTACAAGAGTCAAAAATGTTTTATTAATTTAAATTTATTGCCGCTGTGAAGAGTAGTTTAGACCAGGAGATGTCACTAGAGAGGCAGGTGTCAAATGCTTCATGACGCCGACACTTCAACCAACGCAATCACTTCAACTGTGTCATTGTTTCAGAAAGCTTCACTCTGCCCATCACTATGGAACGGGGAAGTAGGCTGGACGGGCAAAACTGGAAGCAGACTAGACAGGTTAGTACAACACAACACGGGCCGAGTAAACACGTCAAACATCACAAGCAAGACAGAACGAACTGGCGACGAGACAAACAGAGAAGTGGGATATAAATAAGGATATAAAAAAAGAGAGGGGATATAAATAAGGGGAGCAGCAGGTGAATGAAAGATCAATAATCAATGAGGCGTGAGGAATGTATGCGAGAGTGAATAGGGTAATGAGTGTGAGTGCGGAATGCGAGCGGGGAAGGCGAGTGATAGGCTGAGGGACAACTAGGGAGAAAATGAGGAAACGAGCAGGGAAACCACACCCAGCATGCACAACAAAAAGACAGACAAGGTGAACGGAAAAGCATAACATGAAACACGAGGAATGGGGAAAACAAGGAGAAGGAAAGGGAGGCGGACTGGAAGGGAAACGATGGCTGTGACATTATCATCCCATTACATTTTTTTTAAATCTATTTTTTCCAACAATGTATAGGATGAAAACAACGTGGAGTGACCACGGCCAGTGATGAGGTCAGCGTGATACTGTATATCAGCACTCATGGAATGCGTCTCGGCCAATCACAATGCCCGGTCAGAAGTAACTGTCGTACGATGTTTGTCACGCCATTCACCCAGAGATACAACCTGTTTGTGCATTTTTATCATCAGCATTTTTTTTTTCCTTTTCAAATGTTTGGCTAAATCACTTTTCACTTATGTAAGTTGGTCTGGATAAGAGGGCCTGTTAAATGCCAAAATGTAAATGTAATGCACAAATGTAATTTGCACACACAACATGCCATACCCCACAACATTCACAGTGTAAAATAAACTCATAGAATTGTATATAACAGAATTTGTATGACTCCAATTAGGGTCAAAAGTAAGTCAACAAGCGTTGATTTAACACTGAGCAGGCTGAATACAGGGTGACTGTGTGAGCTGAGCCGTAGCTGTAACCTGTGACATACCTGTATATGCTTTGCATGCAGAGACGAGCGTCCTGTGAGATGAGCCTCCTGTCTTTGCTGTTTATCATCCCATTCCATTTAAGAAAAGTTTTTTTTATTCCAACAATGTATGGAATGAAAACAGCGTGGAGCGATCAGGTCAGAGTAGCCAGTGATGCACAGTGATCACGGCCGGTGGAGGTCATAGTGATGTTACACTGAATAGCAGCACTCATGGAATGTGTCTTGGCCAATCACAATGCGTGGTCAGAAGTAACTGTTGTATAATGTGTGTCATGCCATTCATCCAGAGATACAACCTGTCTGTGTAGTTTTATCATCAGCGTTTTGTTTTGTTTGTTGTTTTTGTTTTTTCTCCTCTCATACATTTGTAAGGGGGCGTGACGTGTGAGGTTCGAGGGGCCACACGCAGCGAGGGGATTCTAATAGCTCAAAGAGCCACTGAGACGGAGAGACCCCGTGATTAAGGGAAATAAACTAATTAACACAATTACCAAAGTTCCCACTCTCGACTGGAAGAAAATAAACTGGGAACCGGCAAAAAAGGGGAAACATAAAAAAAAAAACCCGGATAATCGGGCGAACGGCACATAGGCACGTGCGAGAGAAAGCTCGGTAACCACCACAAGCTACAACCGGGATAGAAGGGGACTGAAATTAGAGCGGAGGAATAGGGAGGAAACGATAAATGAAAAAACACTCCCTTGCTCTAATGGGAGAAGACTGCTTGCTACAGGAAGGAAATAAAGCGGTCTCCAAGTCCTAACATCTACCGGCCCAGTGCAACACGCAAAACATGAACACAGATAAATGCCCTAACACTCAGTAAGGGGCAATGTACGAGAAGGCGAGTTGAACAAAGGACAGGAGTCCATTAGGCTACTTTTACCGGCTTGCAGACACACGCAAAAAATAAACGACCTGTCTATGTAGCGAACTGAGGAGAACCAGGAGAAGAGTGCAACTCTCTAGGAAACATAGAAACAAACGAACAAACAGACTCCTCTAGCTTAACAGGAAAGTAGACAGAGAGGAGAGAGCAAGAAACAAAGATATAATAAGACACAAACCGAGACGTGAGACAGAAAAGGCAAATGGTCTTAGGGAAAGAGAAAAAGGAAGGACCAGGAAGCGGTGACTGAAACGAGCATAAAAAAAAGGAATTCAACCCTAAAGCTCAATGCACAAAGGCAAGTCCTGCAAAACTCCAATAAAACAAATGGGAGCAAAAATGGTCTCCTAAAATACCTAAGACATACAGTATGCCTTAGAGGCTCTGAAAAACATGGACAAAAAACACACACACCCAGCAAACAATGAACCGTACCCAAACAGTGCAAACAATATAGAAGCCCCGGAAGAAGGAAAAGGTGGCTTATATAGCTCTGAGGTAACCACGCACAGGTATGGATGCTTAGAGGGAAGCTCCGTGATAAACGACGGGACGGAGCAAACATCCACTAAAAGGGCAGCGCCCTCGTGTGGCTACCAAGGGAAACGACCACAAGGGATGAAAATGTCAAAAACCATGAAGTCAAGTGTGATGACAAAATTATGTGAACAATATTCATACCATGAGTGACAGCACATTGGATTCATAGTTCAAGTTTAAATATATAAAACAAATGTCACAAAATAATGGGAAAACATTGAAAAGGTTAAAAAAAGCTTAACATAAAGCTCTCTTTAACCTACACTTGTAATGGGGCGTGACGTGTGAGGTAGGAGGAGCGACACGCAGCAAGGGGATTCTTTAAGCCCTTAGGCCACTAAGGCAGGAAACCCCGCAGATAAGGGAGGAGACAAGACAGGGAACACGTACCAAAGCTACTAACCGGCTCACTGTGACACACCAATAAGTAGAAGCGCAAACGCCAGGTCTTTCACTAAGAAAATCAAGCCAAGCGAATAGAACAAAGCACTAGGCTCTCAAACTTCTACAAGCTAAGTGACTAGAGAATGAGCTGGAAATAACAAACGCCCTGTCTCGGTAACGAGACGCATAAGAACAGGCGAGTAGCATAATGGCACAAACAAAACACACAGCAAACAAACACTGAAAACTAATGCGAATTAGAATTACCAGGAGGCGAAAAGAACGGGATCTAACGTTCCAAGGCTATTCTCAGAGACTAGTAGTCAAACGCAAACATGTCCACAACATCGCCCAATCTTCCCCACAGGAAGACATGCACTGACAGACGAAACAGAACTACAGTTCCGAACAAAATTGTCAAACTCCATAAGGATAAAAGGCACACAGGGACGAAAGGACAGCTGCACCGGAATTATCGGCTAACTGACTAACACGAGTATAGAGAATAAAAGTCCTGCCTCTTGGTAAAGAGGAATGTAACGAGAAGGCGAAGGAACAGAGATAACGTTCCGTGGCTAGTTTTATAAGCTCGCAATCACATGCATAAATAAAGGGGTAAACTCCCGATCTCCCAGGAGGGAGAAACATTTTACAGGAGCCGACGGAGCACCGCAGTCCCATAACTTTACTAGCAGAATGATTAGCTTAAATAGAAAACACAACCCCTAGCCTCTCAGTAAAGGGAAATGTAACGAGGCGAGGGAACCAATAATGAAAGTTCCAAGGCTATAATGAGGCTCACAGTCACACGCAAACATGTCCACAACATCGCCCAATCCTCCCCACAGGAAGACATGCACCGACAGACGAAACAGAAGTACAGTTCCAAACAGAATCGTCAAACTCCATATAAGGATAAAGGTACAAGACATGCATCGACAGACGAAACAGAACTAAAGTTCCTAACAAAATCGTCAAACTCCATACACGGATAAAGGCACACAGGGGCGAGAGGACAGCTGCACAGGAATTATAGGTTATCTGACTAACGCAAGCTCAATAGAAAATACTAGCCCTGCCTCTAAGAATAAATAGAGCCCTAAAGTCACCCTGTCTCTTAATAAACAAACTCCTCTTGCTATCATGAAAGACAGCAGATAGAGAGAGGAGAAAGAGACAGAAAATGGCAAACAATCTAGGCAAAAACGACAAACAAAGGACAGACCAGAAAGCGGCGACTGAAATGAGCACACAAAACAGGAATGTAACCTGAAAGCTCAAAGCACAAAGCCAAGTCCCGCAAAACTCCAACAAAGCACAACAGAGCAAAACTGTCTCCTTAAAACACGAGATCAATCATACGACTAAAACTTTAAAAGGGCAAAAATAAACCGCACACAAAACAGCACAAATAATGCCATACAACACACCACAGCACAAACAACAAACAATCAATATCAAAGCCCAGAACAAAAGGAACATGGGCTTAAATAGCTCACCGGCAACCATGTGCAGCTGTGCAACGTTGATGAGAACTTCTTTGCGAGAAGAAGGAAAGGAGCCAAAACTCCACCAACGAAGCAGCGCCCACTTGTGGCGACCGAGGAACACGACCGCAAGGGAAAAAGGGTCATAAACCATGACAACACTAAAAATAACTACCAATGTAACACACCAGAGAGTGAACTATCCATTAATTTATTTAAAAGGGACAGCACATAGTAATCAACATAAATTCCAACTTAAATTCCTAATTTCTGACCAATAGTGTTACGTTTTACCAGCAATAACATACATTTTTGTAATAGTTGAATAGCAATTTGGATAGATCTGATTATATGCATATGTTTGGAAAAGAACAGCACAATTTGAAGAGCATGATTATTGAGAAGAAGCACACTACACATCTTTCAGGCTTGAAGCAGGACAACCATAAACCTGACAGTGCGTTTAACTCCAACTGGGATTTTATGGAGCAGCATGACCGGTTTTCATGGGTTCCTTGAGGCACAGTGTTTATTTTAGAACTCAAACAATCCATACATGCCAACATCACAGGTGTTAAATAAATAACGTGGCGTTTTTGTCACTGCATTGTTGCATTTTTATAGCAGTAATTATGGAGGCTTCCATGGAGATCTGAGTGTTTAGATAATGTTACCCGGCAACAGATGACCAATTGAGTCTCAAACCCTGGCAGAGGAAGCACTGACAATGCCTGACTCAGAGCTGCAAAACATGCAATGCTCAACAACACATCCACAAATATACTGTATGTACACAATGCAGAAATACTTTAGAGATACATACATCTATTCAGTATCACACCTTCGCTAAAGAGAGAGAGAGAGAGAGAGAGAGAGAGAGAGAGAGAGAGAGAGAGAGAGAGAGAGAGAGAGAGAGAGAGAGAGAGAGAGAGCAAGAGAGACTTACACAATCATCAGATCTAACCGTGATTTAAACTTGTATGGGAAGTTGTAGAGCGAAGTACACTCCCACCTCCTTATCTCTCAGACAACTGGAGGCCTTGAATGTCCTGTATGTCCTTTTGTAAAAGCATGTTCTAAACACTGGTAACATTTTCAGTTCTAACAGTGGACGTCTCTCTGCTCTCGTTGTGAGTGCAGAGTCTCCTACAGCAGTGTGGGACCAGTGTGTAACTGGCATCTTTCTTAAGTAAGATGTACAGTAGGGAGTCCATTAGAGGGCTGATATTCAGGAACAGAGTAGCGACAAATTTGATTTTAGCAAAATTATATATATATGTATACATTATGAATAAACTCGGTGAAATCGTAAAAATAAGGAATAATATGCTTGGAAAGGACATAACTAAATATATAAGCAATACGAGTGCCAGTGTACCCAGAATCCTTTTCTTCTCTTCACATGAGACTGAGATGGAGTGGGAGAGGGCTCTCCATGTGGCCACCAGGAAGAACACTAGAAGTGGCAGTGGGAGGAGGAGGAAGATGATGTATGCTATAGATACGCCCTCAAGGGAAAAGACATACGATATCCAATACACAGCTACGAAGAGCAGGTCACACACATAGACTGCCAGTGAGATGAGGACGGAGTGTTTGATAGTGCGGCGATATCGATACCACAATGGATGCACAACCAGGAGGTATCTCTCCAGTGCAATACACATCATGAACAAAATACTGGCCCCTAAACCGAACATGAACAGCCCAATGCCTGCAGGAGCCACTTCATCTTTTTGCCATATATACATAAGTCTTCCAATGATCTGGATGAAATCTGAAATTAGGAGATTTATGACATAAACATGCGTGACATGGCCTGCCTTCACCTGATGATACAGGGAAAACACAGCCCAGCAGATTACTGGCAGCTCAATGCATAGAGTTACCATGTTAATCACATATTCTATGTAGCGCAGAGATGACAATGCTGATCCAAAGTTGTCTATGGTGTCATTCCCCATGTCAGTCACATTTGACATGTCCTCCAGAGATGTAAGTGTTGTATTAAAGTTGTCCGTGGTGTCCAGTTCAGCTGTTCAGTTCGACAGTTTTGATTCTTTACGTCCTTAAAACTCCAGTGGCCTCCCTAAAGAGAGACAAGAGCATTAAAAATGTGTCTGTATGTGTGTCTGTCTGTATGTACTGCACATATACCTGTCTGTGTGTACATGTGTCAGCCAGCGAGTCACAGACACTTCCCTGCCTGTAGTTGAGTCTGACTCTGTCTGTACTGCCAGCGAGTCACAGCTGCTACCCTGCCTGTGAGTGGGGCTGACTCCGTCTGTACTGCCAGCCAGTCACAGCCACTACCCTGCCTGTAATTGAGGCTGACTGTCTGTACTGCCAGCGAGTCACAGCCACTACCCTGCCTGTAATTGAGGCTGACTCTGTCTGTCCTGCCAGCGAGTCACTGCCACTACCCTGCCTTTGAGTGGGGCTGACTCTGTACTGCCAGCGAGTCACAGCCGCTACCCTGTTTGTGACTGGGGCTGACCCTGTCTGTACTGCCAGCGAGTCACTGCCACTTCAATGCCTTCTAAGTATTTTTGTTAGTAAACTGTTTTCTGTTTCTCGACACATAGATGACACATTATTTATGACATTAACTTTGCATTTTTCCAAGGATTTGTACTATAGACAGGATATGATTATGTTGTGTCTTATACAGATCCTTTCCAAAAAATTAGAATATCATGGAAAAGTTGTTTTCCATTCAAAAAGTGAAACTTTCATAGATTATAGATTCATTACACACAAAGTTAAATATTTCTAGCCTATATAATGCTGATTTTCAACACACTATTCTAATTTCTTGAAATACTGTTTTGGGGGTTTTCTGGAGCTGTAAGCCAAACTTATGAAAGATGAAACAAATAAAGGCTAGAAATATTTCACTTTGTGTGTAATGAATCTATAATCTATGAAAGTTTCACTTATTGACTGGAATTATGGAAAAAAAAAAAACTTTTCTATGATATTCTAATTTTTTGGAAAGGATCTGTACGACATAGAAAAATATAACGTTATAAGATCCTAATAACTGCTTGTTTGATTATTAGTGGTTCATTTATAAAATAATTTATAGCTTAAAATCAGTGTTTTAAAAAAAAAAAAAAAAAAGCTAGAGCACTGGTTCCCAAACGTTGTCCTACGGACCCAAACATGCATTGTGAAGTTAGCTGTATCCCAAAACCATCATACTGCAGAAACTAATTCATAAAAATAAATAAAAAATAACTACTATTAAACGCTGAATCAATATATTCCAATATTAATTTAAAACAATTGAGTATGACATTTTTTTTTTTTTTAAAACACTAGAAATGGAGAGTGTCTTTTCTTCCATTTAGCAACCTCAGCTGATCCTCAAAGGCCCAGTCACTCTCAGAAAGCAGCCATGAACTTACCAGAAGAAGCTGTTTGGACAGAGATCTTCTTCAGTTTCTCTCTCTGATGGTTGAAGTTTGGAGACAAACTCACTGTTCAATGAACTCTAGTAGTAATTGAATTACCAGTTGACACTTTTTCAGTTAGAACATATTCACAATGACCAGGTTTCAATAACTGCTTTAGAAATGAACTCATATTGATGAGATAAGCTATAAGAAAGAGGGGATATTTGCATATGTATTCAATAACCTCCCATCATGTCTGTATGTTCAAATGCAAAGTCATTGCACAGTGTTTCAGATAAAACACAGCATGTGTTGTACAGCATAATGTGAGGCACAAAGTGTCCAGTAAGATGAATTCAATGATTTGCATAAGAATCTTATTTTAACCATCTTACGCTGAGGACCATCCCATGTAAAACATATACTATACAAACAGGCTGAGAAGACTTGAAAAAAGTCTGTCTCATTTCCAGTATCTAATATGGTATATTCTGTATCTCTGTTTCCTGTACATATGTTATATACAGCATACTGTAGCTGTGCTTCCTGTATATATGTTATATACAGCATACTGTAGCTGTGTTTCCTATACATATGTTATATACAGCATACTGTAGCTGTGTTTCCTATACGTATGTTATATACAGCATACTGTAGCTGTGTTTCCTATATGTATGTTATATACAGCATACTGTAGCTGTGTTTCCTATATGTATGTTATATACAGCATACTGTAGCTGTGTTTCCTATACGTATGTTATATTACAGCATACTGTAGCTGTGTTTCCTATACGTATGTTATATACAGCATACTGTAGCTGTGTTTCCTATATGTATGTTATATACAGCATACTGTAGCTGTGTTTCCTATTCATATGTTATATACAGCATACTGTAGCTGTGTTTCCTATATGTATGTTATATACAGCATACTGTAGCTGTGTTTCCTATTCGTATGTTATATACAGCACACTGTAGCTGTGTTTCCTATATGTATGTTATATACAGCACACTGTAGCTGTGTTTCCTATATGTATGTTATATACAGCATACTGTAGCTGTGTTTCCGTATATGTATGTTATATACTGCATACTGTAGCTGTGTTTCCTATTCGTATGTTATATACAGCATACTGCAGCTGTGTTTCCTATTTGTATGTTATATACAGCATACTGTAGCTGTGTTTCCTAATCGGATGTTATATACAGCATACTGTAGCTGTGTTTCCTATATGTATGTTATATACAGCATACTGTAGCTGTATTTCCTATATGTATGTTATATACAGCATCCTGTAGCTGTGTTTCCTGTACATATGTTATATACAGCATACTGTAGCTGTGTTTCCTATACGTATGTTATATACAGCATACTGTAGCTGTGTTTCCTATACGTATGTTATATACAGCATACTGTAGCTGTGTTTTCCTATTCGTATGTTATATACAGCATACTGGAGCTGTGTTTCCTATACGTATGTTATATACAGCATACTTTAGCTGTGTTTCCTATACGTATGTTATATACAGCCATACTGTAGCTGTGTTTCCTATTTGTATGTTATATACAGCATACTGGAGCTGTGTTTCCTATTCGCATGTTATATACAGTTTACTGGAGCTGTGTTTCCTATACGTATGTTATATACAGCATACTGTAGCTGTGTTTCCTATTTGTATGTTATATACAGAATACTGTAGCTGTGTTTCCTATTTGTATGTTATATACAGCATACTGTAGCTGTGTTTACTATGAGTAATATATTGCATACTATAGCTGTGTTTCCTATATGTATGTTATATACAGCATACTGTAGCTGTGTTTTCCTATATGTATGTTATATAAAGCATACTGTAGCTGTGTTTCCTATTCGTATGTTATATACAGCATCCTGTAGCTGTGTTTCTTATACGTATGTTATATACAGCATACTGTAGCTGTGTTTCCTATACGTTATGTTATATACAGCATACTGTAGCTGTGTTTCCTATACGTATGTTATATACAGCATACTGTAGCTGTGTTTTCCTATACGTATGTTATATACAGCATACTGTAGCTGTGTTTCCTATATGTATGTTATATACAGCATACTGTAGCTGTGTTTCCTATACGTATGTTATATACAGCATACTGTAGCTGTGTTTCCTATATGTATGTTATATACAGCATACTGTAACTGTGTTTCCTATACGTATGTTATATACAGCATGCTGTAGCTGTGTTTCCTATTTGTATGTTATATACAGCATACTGTAGCTGTGTTTCCTATTCGTATGTTATATACAGCATACTGGAGCTGTGTTTCCTATACGTATATTATATACAGCATACTGTAGCTGTGTTTCCTATACGTATGTTATATACAGCATACTGTAGCTGTGTTTCCTACTCGCATGTTATATACAGCATACTGTAGCTGTGTTTCCTATATGTATGTTATATACAGCATACTGTAGCTGTGTTTCCTATCCGTAATGTTATATACAGCATACTGTAGCTGTGTTTCCTATACGTATGTTTATATACAGCATTACTGTAGCTGTGTTTCCTATATGTATGTTATATACAGCATACTGTAGCTGTGTTTCGTATACATATGTTATATACAGCATACTGTAGCTGTGTTTCCTATATGTATGTTATATACAGCATACTGTAGCTGTGTTTCCTATACATATGTTATATACAGCATACTGTAGCTGTGTTTCCTATATGTATGTTATATACAGCATACTGTAGCTGTGTTTCCTATTCGTATGTTATATACAGCACACTGTAGCTGTGTTTCCTATATGTATGTTATATACAGCATACTGTAGCTGTGTTTCCTATATGTATGTTATATACAGCATACTGTAGCTGTGTTTCCTATTCGTATGTTATATACAGCATACTGTAGCTGTGTTTCCTATTTGTATGTTATATACAGCATACTGTAGCTGTGTTTCCTAATAGGATGTTATATACAGCATACTGTAGCTGTGTTTCCTATATGTATGTTATATACAGCATACTGTAGCTGTGTTTACTATGAGTATGTTATATACAGCATACTGTAGCTGTGTTTCCTATTCGTATGTTATATAGAGCATACTGTAGCTGTGTTTCCTATGAGTAATATATTGCATACTGTAGCTGTGTTTCCTATATGTATGTTATATACAGCATACTGTAGCTGTGTTTCCTATTACGTATGTTATATACAGCATACTGTAGCTGTGTTTTCCTATACGTATGTTATATACAGCATACTGTAGCTGTGTTTCCTATTCGTATGTTATATACAGCATACTGTAGCTGTGTTTACTATGAGTAATATATTGCATACTGTAGCTATGTTTTCTGTATGTAATATATCAACAAATAATGTTTTTAACAAATGCAAAAAATGCCAAGTTACTCACACATACAAAGCACTCTCTATCATAAAACTAGCAGAATCTAGGCCTGTCATTAACAGTATTGATTTCCTTGGCTTCCACCCAAATCTGTTTATTAATTTTTTTGTGTTTGGGAGTTTTCTTTCAGTCCACGACCTGCTCGGGTGCACAGACGTTTCCCCGGCCCCATTGCGGGCCAAAGTCGCTGGTCAAGTACTTCTTCATCGCTGCTTGCTTCCATGGGGACCGTAGCCTTGGCAACTCCGTTAATGGTTTTACTATGGAGGGGGGAAAGACTAAATAATGTGTTTGGAACCCGGGCACAACAGGATCGTAATTTGTGTAATAAACCAGAGGCCTGGAGATCTGTATCCTGGGGGGGAGAGGACTTGAACATTGCATTTATTTTATTTTATTTTTAAAATTTCAGACAATTTCTTAAAAAATACGTTGATTATTTTCTGATTCAAATAGTGAGGTGAAAGCCTGTCTTTAAATATTACAGATACACTGCCTGGCCAAAAAAAAAAGTTGCCGTTGCACCCGTCATGCATAGCGCCCACTGTACAAGCCTCTGGAGGGCAGTGTTATGATCTGGGGTTGCTTCAATTGGTCAGGTCTAGGCTCAGCAACATTATGCAGCAATAAAATGAAGTCAGCTGAGTCCCTGAATTTACTGAATGACCAGGTTATCCCATCAATGGGCATATTCCAGGACGACAATGCCAAGATTCATCGGGCTCAAATTGTGAAAGAGTGGTTCAGGGAGCATGAGCAATCATTTTCACACATTAATTGGCCGCCAGATTCCTGACCTTAACCCCATTGAAAGTCTTTGGGATGCGCTGGAGAAGACTTTACGGAGAGGAGAGAGAGAGAGAGATAGAGAGAGAGAGAGAGAGAGAGAGAGAGAGAGAGAGAGAGAGAGATGAGAGAGAGGAGAGAGAGAGAGAGAGGAGAGAGAGAGAGAGAGAGAGAGAGAGAGAGAGAGAGAAAGACTTACACAATCATCAGATCTAACCATGATTTAAACTTTTATGGGAAGTTGCTGAGTGAAGTATACTCCCACCTCCTTCATCTCTCTGACAACTGGATGCCTTCCTTCTTGAAGAGTAATCCAATATCCTAGTACATGGTTCAGAACTTGTAAGAGGAGCATTCTAAGAAGGACTGAAGCTGTTCTGAAGGTGAAGGGGTCACCCTACTCCTTATCACTTTATATTTACATATTTTGTGAGGTGTTTTCCCACAGTTTTTTTCTAACCCCTGTCCTTTTGTAAAAAGCATATGTTCTATACACTGGTAACATTTTCAGTTGCAACTGTGGTCGTCTCTTTGTTCTCTTTGTGAGTGCAGAGTCTCCTACAGCAGTGTGGGGACCAGGTGTGTAACTGGCATCTTTCTTAAGTAAGATGTACAGTAGGGAGTCCATTAGAGGGCTGATATTCAGGAACAGAGTAGCGACAAAATAGATTTTTTTAAAATGATGATAGTTTCTGAATAAAATCGGTGAAAATATGAACATAAGTAATAATATACTTGGAAAAAACAGAACTAAATATATGAGCAGTACAAGTGCCAGTGTACCCAGAATCCTTTTCTTCTCTTCGCGTGAGGACTGAGATGCAGTGGGAGAGGGCTCTCCATGTGGCCACCAGGAAGAACACTAGAAAGTGGCAGGGGGAGGATAAAGAAGATGGTATATATCCTATATATACACCCACAAGGGAAATAAACAACACAGTTAAAGGCCCAGCTATGGAAATGAGCAGGTCAAACACATAGACAGCCAGTGAGATGAGGGATGGAGTGTTTGATAGTGCGGCGATATCGATACCACAAAGGATGCACAACCAGGAGGTATCTCTCCAGCGCAATACACATCATGAACAAAATACTGGCCCCCTATACCGAACCAGAACAGCACCTGGCTTGCCATAGGCCCCCACAATATCATTTAGCAGGAGACCCATAATTCTTCCAATTATCTGGATAAAATCTGAAATGAGGAGGTTTATGACATAAACATGTGTGACATGGCCAGCCTTCGCCTGATGATACAGGGCAAACACAGCCCAGCAGATTACTGGCAGCTCAATGCATAGAGTTACCACATTAATCACAGATCCTATGTATGGCAGAGATAGTCGATTATTCTGAATCAAAGTTGTACATGGTGTAATTCCCCATGCCAGTCGCATAACGCATGTCCTCCAGAGATGTAAGTATTGTATTAAAGTTCTCATTGGTGTCCATTTCAGCTGTTCAGTTTGATATTCCTGAAAACTCCAGTGGCCACCCTAAAGAGAGAGAAGAGTATTAAAAATGTATCTGTCTGTGTGTACATACAGACAGCACCATAATTAATTGGACAAGTGACACATTTTTTGTTATGTTGGTTCTTTACTCTAGCACTTTGAGTTTGAAAGGATACAATGATGATCAGGTTGAAGTGCAGACTGTCAGCTTTAATTTTTGAGGGTATTATCGAATGAACCGTTTTAAAAAATTATAGAACCCTTTTGTACATAGTCCCCCCCCCCCCCATTTTCGGGCTTCAAAAAATATTTGACAGTTTAACATAATGTAGAATAAAGTAATCATTTTTAATATTTGGTCGCATATCCTTTGCATGCCTTAACTTCCTGATGTCTGTGATGAAAAGACTCTTGATATCTTATTTTCTGGTACTCATCTTACAAGTTATATTATAATTTCTCTGCATTTGAATGGATCTCTATGGGAATTGGGGGGTGGGGACTAGATTTACCTGTAAATTACATTACATTACATTTATTTAGCAGACTGCTTTTATCCAAAGCGACGTACAGTAAGTGCGTACAGAGGACATCCTGAACAGTATGGAATACAAGGTTGGCGAAATGACTAAGTCATCAAGGGTCTCAGGGATCAAACAAGCCTCAAACCATCACTCTGCTGCAAGATATGGAGTAGATATGGATGGATCACTTTAAGGGTTGTTTCTCATGACAAACTTTCCTATTGAACTCAAGTCAGGAGAAGAAACCCTTCAAGTTATCCATCCATATCTACTGCATATCTGGCAGCAGAGTGAGGCTGTGAGGCTTGTTTGATACCCTTAGTATGACTCAGACCCTTGATGACTTAGAGCCATTTAGCCAACCATGTGTTTCCATACTGTTCCAGTGTAATTTACAGCTAAATCTAGTCCCACCCCCCAATTCCTAAAGAGATCCATTGCGGAGAGGTAGTAGCAGGGGTGTGCAATACCAGTCCTGGAAGGGCCGGTGTGTATGCAGGTTTTTGTTCCCACCAATTACCCCAGCTAAATTAGCTAATTGGCTGTTTTACACTAACACTGGTAGATTAGATCACATTAAAATGTTTCATATAGGGACACAAGAAGTCTTCGGCTGTCATTCATGCGCTTATTAAGAATTGTAGCTAAAATGTCAGATGGCGTAAATATTTGGGTTAATTAGGTAATTAAGGCCAGAAGTTGGCATGAAAACCAGAAATGGATACGGCCCTCGTTGCCCACCTCTGGGTTATAGTATCGCTTGTAGGAGTGCCAGAAAATAGGATATCATGAGTCATTTGATATTGTTGGGTCACAGACATCGGGAAGTTATGGCATGCAAAGGATATGCAACCAAATATTTAAAATGATTACTTTATTCTACATTATGTTAAACTGTCCAATATTTTTTGATGCCCAAAAATGTGGGGACTATGTACAAAATGTTTTATAATTTCTAAACGGTTCATCCGAAATGGATGAAAATACCGAACTCATTGTCATTGTATCCTTTCAACCTCTACAGTGCTACAGTATAGAACCAAAATTGTGACAACCGCATTCCCATCCTACTGTTTCCCGTGTTTTCCCCTCTCCCCCTGTGTCATGTTCGTCTCTCCTTAGTCCGTCTTTCCCCTTGCTGCAGGTTGGGCGTAGCTTCCTAATTGTTTCACCCTGTTACACGCCACTCCTTTCAGCCTATCCCACTTCCCCGCTTTCGCATGCATTCCACACTCTTCTATCTGCTAATCACTCCTGCATACATTCGCACGCGGCACATAATTGATAGCAATTAAATGTTGTATTTAGTCACCCGGTGTTCTCTGTCCTGTGCCAGTTCGTTAACGTTGTTGTCTGTGAAACTTCTGGTCCTGTCCTGAGTTCTAGTAACCAGTCTAGTTTAATTCCTGAGTCTTTGTGGGTTTGGTGTTAAATGGCCTCCTCCCGCTCTGTTTAAACTTGAGTTCGCTCTAGCCTTGAACAGCACGTCTGCTGTTCATAGTTCCTGTTCCGTCAAACTAACTCTGTCTGCTTCTATTGTCTGAACTGCAGCTGTTGGTTGTCCCCTGCCTGTGTTGCGGTCTACAGCCTCCCTCCTGACGTGTGTGCAGCCGTCTGGGCTTCTGCTCTTCTACACTGCAGCTGTTCCTGCGTCGGGCCGTTGCCGCTACTGCTGCCATGGTTACGGTTGCGCTCACTGCTGCTGCCCCTGCTGCTACGCCCGGATCCCGATCCACGGTCCTGCTCTTCGCTCCTGCGCCCCGCTCATCCCCTGCTCATTCTAACCGGTTGTCTGTCTCCATTGCCTCCCCTGCTCTCTCCTAACTCTCTCATTCCCCGCAGCCTCAACCCGGACTGTCTGTATTAATTGTCGCTCCCTACTCTTCAGGAGAATGCCTATTATTGAAGTTTAACTTATTGGATGCTTCGCGCTCCCACATCTGTCTGTCTGTCTGTCCTACCGTGTGTCCAGTCCAGTCTAGCCCTGCCAAGTCCAGTTCCGGTCTGGAACGAGCGTTGCCCGGTTGCCAAGTCCAGTTCCGGCTTGGAACAAGTGCCGCCCGTTGTCCAGTCCCGTTCCGGTCAGGAAGGAAGTCCAGTCCGTTGTCAAGTCCAGTTCCAGCCAGGAACGAAGTCCAGTCCGTTGTCAAGTCCAGTTCCGGCTTGGAACAAGCCTGCCCGGCTCCAAGAATATTGTGTGATCTGTATAACCTGTCTTGCCTTTCTCCCCCTGCTACAGAACTGCCCTGTAAGCAATAAAAACACCTGGGAATTGGCAAACTCTTGTCTGAGTCGTGCATTTGGGTTCAGTCAGCTGTCTGGGTCATAACAAAAAATTATTCTAAAGTACCAGAGTTAAGGATAATTTCAGTTTAAATTGCGCAGTTTAAATACTACATAATATAAGAGGGAGAGAAACATAAATACACAGATAGGTAGATATATAGATAGATGGATGGATGGATGGTGCTTGGGGTGTTGGTGGCCCTAAACAAGAATGTTGTTAATTGTGTGGCCCAGGGATGACTGCATATTGCCTTTATTCCAGCGAGCAGCCAGCTCTACCTAAGGGCACATATGTGGACCTCTAGGTGCTTTTTTAAACCCCATTTAAACAAAATAAAAACAGAGGTAGAAAGACTGAAAACAAATGACAAAAAAATAAAGTAATATAAAAACAAAATAGCCTAAACTGATTCCTCCAGAAATATTAACAAGCTTGGTTATGTGTTTCTGAGAATCTTTTATCTCTTATAAAAATGTTTTTGTTTTAATAAAATTTACCTCAATTAAAGGTTTTGATTTCCTTCATGGTTTTTTTTTTTATATGAAGCTGATAACCAACAAATACATTTTTTTCATAGCCTTTTTTGCTTATTTCTACCAAGGGTGACAATAATCCTGGAGGGCACTGCATATAAAAAAGCTACATTTACTTGCTATAAATTGAGGTAAGGTTCATTGCTCAGTAAAACATTAAACTCTCATTCTTACTCCTTGTTCTCCAATTGTCAGCCATTGTTCTCCAAAAAATATTCACAGGTGTTGGGGGTATCACGTTGAGGCGAAATGAGCCCACACACGGTGTTACGCACACCCCCCCAAACACGTTTGATGGGTTAATCAGTTCTTACTGTTGGCATCGCCTGTCTTCCTCTGAGACTGACTGTAATGTACTATTCTTTTCTTGGTGCTATCCGTTCTCCCAAGAACGTGTGGAATTCCTGCACTGGCCTCCAGAACCAGGCTGGAAAAAAACCCCAATTAATATGCAGCAGCTTTCTCTCTTTATCTTTTTCTACCTTCACTCCTTCATCCTTTCTCTCTTTCTCCATTTCTTTCTTCCCTTTCTCTTCAGATACGCTACACAGGCCCCCTCTACACAGAGCGTTTTGTCCGCGCCGTCGCTGTAGCTAAAGAATGTAATCAAAGCCAGATACTTGTGAATGTTCATCAGCAGTTTGCCCTTTTTCCTGTTTGTTCCTTAAATAAATAAACAAATAAATAAATCACCCACCTCCAGGATATTTTGCTTTATTAGTGTCCAGGACCTTGTGGGGATGGGAAGGCACGTAGAAGTTTGGGTTCTTGCAGTAGAAAAGGTATCTTTGATGTCCGTCTGTTTGATGTCTATAAGAATAGCTCTCGTACCCGAGCCCGACACGTCTGAGAATGAGTGCAATGGCGGTGATTATTATAGATGGCATGGTTTTAGTTCCTCTTTTGAGGTTTGTATTTGAGGAATACAAAACATGTTTGTCTGTGTGAAACCTATGTTGATGACCAATTGATTTGCTAATGACTTTCTCACTCATTGTTTTTTTTTTTTTTCACAATTGGCTGCTTATTGAAAGGAGACCACAAAATTCTGCAGAAATGGTGGCCCTCCAGGATACGCTTTTGAGTGAAGATCAAATTATGAGGTTAGTTTCTGTAGAATGGGGGACCTTGGTCATTAGCCTAGCGTGCATAACTGGACAGCATTTCTTGTAAGTATGAACAGGAACTGGAGCTAATAAGTCAGAAATTGCAGGTGCAATGTGTGGTTGGGACACTGGTGTTGCTCCCTTGGACAATCTGAATTGCGTCAGTAAAAAATGTAGCTGTATAAACTGTACATAAAAAGTAAATGTGAGCTGTGACCCTTGGTAAGTCTGACTGTACAGATGTCATCCACAGAAGCAGCGTTCCTGTGTTTCTGCTCCCCCCTCTGTGCTGGTGTTTAATGTCTTTGTTAGGCCCCCTCTATCTCAGGGTGAGGTTTTATATGCTGTTTCCCTGGCTTAGCAGGTTTTGTGTAAACGGACGTCATGACAATACGCTGTCGGAACTGAAATTGGGATGGTAAATGTGCCATCTGCAAAGTTACGGCTTGGCGGGGCATGCCCCTTACCTATACAGAATGAGAACTTGGCACTTTATAATATAATTTGTATCATTCCTTTCACCCAGAGATACAACCTGTCTGTGTATTTATATCATCAGGGGATTTGTTAAAGAAACGTATATATATTTTCCTGTAATACATTATGTGTGATGACAGCATAATGTAATATTCATGAGTGACAGCACATAGGAATCACAATTATAGTTTTAAATATATAAAACAAATGTAACAAAATAAAGAGAAAACAAGGAAAAGGTTAAAAAAAAGCTTCACCTCAAAAGAATATTTAGGCCCAAAAGTTAAAACTTATGCATTTCAATTACATGTCATTGTAATTTGATCCCATAACTCCAATGTCAAAGATGACATTTCAATCCATGTTTCTTCTTCAGGTTGTGTGATCCAGTGGAATAATTAACATATTTATGTTGTCTTTAATTTATATGGATAAATAAAATGTTTTATTTTCATATACGTTTCATTTAAATTGTATGCTTAATGTTTATGAGGGCCCAATAATCATTTTTTGACATAAATCTCTATCTAAACTAAAACCATGTAACATTCCTGTACGGACACAGTAAAATGTTAATGGTAATTAAACTCTAACAGCTTTTACATGAGTGAAAAAACTACCAGTGTAACACACCAGAAAGTGAACTATCCCTTTATTTATTTTATTTATTTATTTAAAAGGGACAGCACATAGTAATCAACATATCCGCAAAAGCATCAATGGGTACAATGCCAGAGTTAGCTCAAGAGCTAGTTTTCATCTGTAGTCTCTAGAAAGATCATTATAGGACATGAACTCCATTAAGTAAACTATTCCTTTAAATTACTCATTTCTGACCAATAGTGTTACGTTTTACCAGGATTGCATGCTTTAGCAATGCAATAATCTTTTGTAATAGTTGAATATCCATTTGGATAGATCTGATTATATGCATATGTTTCGAAAAGAACAGCACAATGACTGTTCTTGAAAAACATGATTATTGAGAAGAAGCACACTACACATCTTTCAGGCTTGAAGCAGGACAAACCATAAAACCTGACAGTGCGTTTAACTCCAACTGGAATTTTATGGGAGCAGCATGACTGGATTTCATGTGTTCCTTGAGGCACAGTGTTTATCTTAGAACTCACACAATCAATACATGCGAACATCACAGGTGTTGAATAAATAAGGTGACGTATATTGTCGCTGCACTTGTTACCCGGACCCAACAGATGACCAATTGAGTCTCAAACCCTTGAATAGGAAGCACTGACAATGCCTGACTCAGAGCTGCAGATCATGCAATACTCAACAACACATCCAACAATATACTGTATGTACACAATGCAGAAATACTAGCGATACATACATACATCTATTCAGTATCACACCTTTGAGAGAGAGAGAGAGAGAGAGAGAGAGAGAGAGAGAGAGTGCAATGGTTCAGAACTTGTTATGACACCATTCTAAGAAGGACTGAAGCTGTTCTGAAGGTGAAGGGTTGCCCCTACTCCTTATCACTTTATATTCATATATTTGTGAGATGTTTCCACTGTTTTTTCTAACCCCTGTATGTCCTTTTGTACAAGCTTGTTCTAGACACTGGTAAACATTTTCAGTTCTAACAGTGGACGTCTCTTTGTTCTCGTTGTGAGTGCAGAGTCTCCTCCTACAGCAGTGTGGGGACCAGTGTGTAACTGGCATCTTTCCTAAGTAAGATGTACAGTAGGGAGTCCATTAGAGGGCTGATATTCAGGAACAGAGTAGCGACAAAATTTATTTTATCAAAATCATATATATACTTTTCGATTAAACTCGGTGAAATCTTAAAAATAAGTAATAATACGCTTGGAAGGAACAGAACTAAATATATATAAACAATACGAGTGCCAGTGTACCCAGAATCCTTTTCCTTCTCTTGGTGTGAGACTGAGATGGAGTGGGAGAGGGCTCTCCATGTAGCCACCAGGAAGAACACTAGAAGTGGCAGTGGGAGGATGAGGAAGATGGCATATCCTATAAATATGCCCTTGAGGGAATAGAGACCCCCCAAAGAAAAACACAACTGTGAAGAGCAGGTCAGGACACATATACTGCCAGTGAGATGAGGAATGGAGTGTTTTGATAGTGCGGCAAAATCGATACCCACAAAGGATGTACAACCAGGAGGTATCTCTCCAGTGCAATACACATCATGAACAAAATACTTGCCCCTATTCCGAACATGAACAGCCCAATGGCTGCATATTTATATACATAAGTCGTATATACATAAGTCTTCCAATGATCTGGATGAAATCTGAAATGAGGAGATTTATGATATAAACATGCGTGACATGGCCAGCCTTCACCTGATGATACAGGGGAAAACACAGCCCAACAGATTACTGGCAGCTCAATGCATAGAGTTACCACGTTAATCACAGATCCTATGTAGGCCAAAGATACTCGATATGCTGAATCAAAGATGTACATGGTGTCATTCACACATTTCAGTCACATTTAACATGTCCTCCAGAGATGTAAGTGTTGTATTAAAGTTGTCCGTGGTGTCCAGTTCAGCTGTTCAGTTTGACAGTTGTGATTCTTTATGTCCTGAAAACTCCAGTGGCCTCCCTAAAGAGAGACAAGAGCATTAAAAATGTGTCTGTATCTGTGTCTGTCTGTATGTACTGTACATATATCTGTTTGTGTGTACATGTGTCTGCCAGCGAGTCACAGCCGCTACCCCTGCCTGTGAGTGTGGCTGACTGTCTGTACTGGCAGCGAGTCACAGCCGCTACCCCTGCCTGTGAGTGGAGCTGACTGTCTGTACTGCCAGTGAGTCACAGCCGCAACCCTGCCTGTGAGTGGAGCTGACCTTGTTTGTCCTGCCAGCGAGTCACAGCCGCTACCCTGCTCCTGTGAGTGGAGCTGACTGTCTGTACTGCCAGTGAGTCACAGCCGCTACCCCTGCCTGTGAGTGGAGCTGACTGTTTGTCCTGCCAGCGAGTCACGCCCACTACCCTGCCTTTGAGTGGGGCTTCCAAGTCACAGATGCTACCCCTGTCTGTGAGGTGGGCTGACTGTCTGTACTGCCAGCGAGTCACAGCCGCTTACCCCTGCCTGTGAGTGGAGATGACCCTGTTCTCTCCTGCCAGCGAGTCAGTGCCATTTCAATGCCTTCTATGTCTTTTTGTTAGTAAACAGCTTTCTGTTTCTCAACACATAGATGACACATTATTTATGACATTAACTTTGCATTTTTCCAAGGATTTGTACTATAGACAGAATATGATTATGTTGTGTCTTATACTGCATTTTTTGGAAAGCCGACATAGAAAAAATATAACATTATAAGATCCTACTTTATTTTAATTTGTCAGTTTTATCACAGGACATAAAAACAAGAAATGTCTACAAAGAGAAAAAAAAAACAAAACAGCAAAGATTAAATAAAAAAAAATAAAAAATAATAATGAATAACTGCCTTTCTACACCTACAATGGGCTACATTCATATGTTGAGTGTTAAAACAGACAACAACAATTTGCCAGGTTCAAATATACTTCATACTACAGAATTATTTAGGTAAGAGAGGAAAAGGCAGATAATTTTTGGGAACAGTTTTCACAAATCGAAGTTCCTCCATTTGTATATTGGAGACCAGTTCAGCTATCCATTTTTGAAAACAATGGGGAGAAGAAGACTTCCAATTCACTGTTGCATGTCAACGGGCAAATGTTTGGTGGACTCAAGGAGGGCAAATCCAGCCTCAGGCTCAATGTCCCGTTCATATGCTTTGGAATACAAATCAAAAATACGTGTCCAAAAATTATTAAGTAAAGGACAAAACCAAAAAATGTGTACCCTCTGTAACCTGGCATGTGTCACACAACAAGGAAATAGAAGAATAAATCCTATGTAATTTAGATTTAGAGTAATGCAGCCGATGTATGACTTTAAATTGTATAAGCTGATGTGTGCTGTTAATGGAGCAGGAGTGAATTGTGGACACACTCTCTCCACACATCTCAGACATTTCTTTGCCCAATTCATCAGCCCAGGCTGCCATTAGTTGTTCAGTTAACACCAGAGTCACAGAAGATGGATACAAACTTGAAAACAAGATGTTTAGAGTCTGGAGGAAGCAGAGCATTCTCATAAAAGGGCTG
>CM056376.1:42859530-42947630 GCA_029718625.1 Synaphobranchus kaupii
ACAAAGAAAAAGTAAATAAAAAAATAAAATACACAAAAAATAAAATAAGTCGCCCTCTTAGGCAACGTTCACCCTCCCCCACCCCCAGCATGTTTCCCTAATTGAACACAAATATTCCGTTCAAACAATTTCTTCAAAAATAGGTTGATTATTTTCTGATTCAAATAGTGAAAGCATGTCTTTAAATATTACAGATACACTGCCTGGCCAAAAAAAAAAGTTGCCGTTGCACCCGTCATGCATAGCGCCCACTGTACAAGCATCTGGAGGCAGTGTTATGATCTGGGGTTGCTTCAATTGGTCAGGTCTAGGCTCAGCAACATTATGCAGCAATAAAATTAAGTCAGCTGAGTACCTGAATGTACTGAATGACCAGGTTATCCCATCAATGGGCATATTCCAGGACGACAATGCCAAGATTCATCAGGCTCAAATTGTGAAAGAGTGGTTCAAGGAGCATGAGCAATCATTTTCACACATGAATTGGCCACCAGATTCCTGACCTTAACCCCATTGAAAGTCTTTGGGATGCGCTGGAGAAGACTTTACGGAGTGGTTCGACTCTCCCCCTCGTCAATACAACATCTCGGCCAAAAAATTATGAAAATAAACAAAGGGAAAAAAAGAAAGAACCCGATATAAACGGGCGTAGAGCTCATAAGCTCGAGCGTGGAAAGAAAAGACGTCATGCTCTCAAAACAGAAAGCAGAAACGAAGAGAGGTAGAATGAAAAACGGTAAGACAAAACTGTCTGGGAAGAAAAGAACAAGGAGACCAGAATGGAGGACAGAGCAAACAGAGGAAAGATTTCTTAAGTAAATAATTTGCACAGGAGGCAAGTCCCGCATTACTCCAAAGCCAGCTGTGAAGCAAAGTGGTCTCCTCAAGTGGCCTAGACCTATACCTTACCGACTCTGAATTGAAAGCAACACAATACAGAAGCCCCGAACATTGGAAATACGGGGCTTAAATACCTGGCAGGTACCTAGGCACAGGTGAGACGGCTGATTACAGGAGAGAACTAAAGACCGGACCGGAATATAAATGTAAGCGAGGGTGCGCTCGAGTGGCTCCGGTGGTATACTACCACAAAGGGAAAAGGGCTGTAAAACCCCATGACAGAACAGCATGACTATTTTTCATGGGTTCCTCGAGGCACAGTGTTTATTTTAGAACTCACACAATCAATACATGCCAACATCACAGGTGTTGAATAAATAACGTGATATTTTTGTAACTGTAATTGTTGCATTTTTTATAGCAGTAATTATGGAGGCTTCCATGGAGATCTGAGTGTTTAGATAATGTTACCCGGCAACAGATGACCAATTGAGTCTCAAACCCTCTGCAGAGGAAGCACTGACAATGCCTGACTCAAAGCTGCAGAGCATGCAATGCTCAACAACACATCCACCAATATACTGTATGTACACAATGCAGAAATACTTTAGAGATACATACATCTATTCAGTATCACACCTTCCCTAAGAGAGAGAGAGAGAGAGAGAGAGAGAGAGAGAGAGAGAGAGAGAGAGAGGAGAGAGAGAGAGAGAGAGAGAGAGAGAGAGAGAGAGAGAGAGAGAGAGAGAGAGAGGAGAGAGAGGAGAGAGAGAGAGAGAGAGAAAGACTTACACAATCATTAGATCTAACCATGATTTAAACTTTTATGGGAAGCTTGCTGAGTGAAGTATACTTCCACCTCCTTCATCTCTCTGACAACTGGATGCCCCTTCCTTCTTGAAGAGTAATCCAATATCCTAGTACATGATTCAGAACTTGTAAGACAGCATTCTAAGAAGGACTGAAGCTGTTCTGAAGGTGAAGGGTCACCCTACTCCTTATCACTTTATATTTACATATTTGTGAGGTGTTTCCACTGTTTTTTCTAACCCCTGTATGTCAAAAGCATGTTCTATACACTGGTAACATTTTCAGTTGCAACTGTGGTCGTCTCTTTGTTCTCTTTGTGAGTGCAGAGTCTCCTACAGCAGTGTGGGACCAGTGTGTAACTGGCATCTTTCTTAAGTAAGATGTACAGTAGGGAGTCCATTAGAGGGCTGATATTCAGGAACAGAGTAGCGACAAAATAGATGTTTTTAAAATGATGATAGTTTCTGAATAAAATCGGTGAAACTATAAACAAAAGTAATAATGTACTTGGAAAGAACAGAACTAAATATATGAGCAGTACAAGTGCTAGTGTACCCAGAATCCTTTTCTTCTCTTCGCGTGAGACTGAGATGGAGTGGGAGAGGGCTCTCCATGTAGCCACCAGGAAGAACACTAGAAGTGGCAGGGGGAGGATAAAGAAGATGGTATATCCTATATATACACCCTCAAGGGAAATAAACAACACAGTTAAAGGCCCAGCTATGAAAATGAGCAGGTCAAACACATAGACTGCCAGTGAGATGAGGATGGAGTGTTTGATAGTGCGGCGATATCGATACCACAAAGGATGCACAACCAGGAGGTATCTCTCCAGCGCAATACACATCATGCACAAAATACTGGCCCCTATACCGAACCAGAACAGCACCTGGCTTGCTATAGCCCCCACAATATCATTTAGCAGGAGACCCATAAGTCTTCCAATTATCTGGATAAAATCTGAAATGAGGAGGTTTATGACATAAACATGTGTGACATGGCCAGCCTTCACCTGATGATACAGGGCAAACACAGCCCAGCAGATTACTGGCAACTCAATGCATAGAGTTACCACGTTAATCACAAATCCTATGTAGGGCAGAGATAGTCGATATTCTGAATCAAAGTTGTACATGATGTAATTCCACATGCCAGTCGCATACAGTCGCATGTCCTCCAGAGATGTAAGTATTGTATTAAAGTTCACCATGGTGTCCCTTTCAGCTGTTCAGTTTGATATTCCTGAAAACTCCAGTGGCCACCCTAAAGAGAGAGAAGAGTATTAAAAATGTATCTGTCTGTGTGTACATACAGTCAGCACCATAATTAATTGGACAGTGACACATTTTTTGTTATTTTGGTTCTTTACTCTAGCACTTTGAGTTTGAAAGGATACAATGATGATCAGGTTGAAGTGCAGACTGTCAGCTTTAATTTTGGGGTATTATCGAATAAACCGTTTAAAAATTATAGAACCTTTTGTACATAGTCCCCCCCCCCCCCATTTTCGGGCATCAAAAAATATTTGACAGTTTAACATAATGTATAATAAAGTAATCATTTTTAATATTTGGTCGCATATCCTTTGCATGCCTTAAAATCCTGATGTCTGTGATGAAAAGACTCTTGATATCTTATTTTCTGGTACTCATCTTACAAGTTATACTATAATTTCTCTGCATTTGAATGGATCTCTATGGGAATTGGGGGGTGGGACTAGATTTACCTGTAAATTATACTGAACAGTATGGAATACAAGGTTGGCGAAATGACTAAGTCATCAAGGGTCTGAGGGATCAAACAAGCCTCAAACCATCACTCTGCTGCAAGATATGGAGTAGATATGGATGGATCACTTTAAGGGTTGTTTCTCATGACAAACTTTCCTATTGAACTCAAGTCAGGAGAAGAAACCCTTCAAGTTATCCATCCATATCTACTGCATATCTGGCAGCAGAGTGAGGCTGTGAGGCTTGTTTGATACCATTAGTATGACTCAGACCCTTGATGACTTAGAGCCATTTAGCCAACCATGTGTTTCCATACTGTTCCAGTGTAATTTACAGCTAAATCTAGTCCCACCCCCCAATTCCTAAAGAGATCCATTGCGGAGAGGTTATAGCAGGGGTGGGCAATACCAGTCCTGGAGGGCCGGTGTGTATGCAGGTTTTTGTTCCCACCAATTACCCCAGCTAAATTAGCTAATTGGCTGTTTACACTAACACTGGTAGATTAGATCACATTAAAATGTTTCATATAGGGACACAAGAAGTCTTCGGCTGTCATTCATGCGCTTATTAAGAATTGTAGCTAAAATGTCAGATGGCGTAAATATTTGGGCTAATTAGGTAATTAAGGCCAGAAGTTGGCATGAAAACCAGAAATGGATACGGCCCTCGTTGCCCACCTCTGGGTTATAGTATCGCTTGTAGGAGTGCCAGAAAATAGGATATCATGAGTCATTTGATATTGTTGGGTCACAGACATCAGGAAGTTATGGCATGCAAAGGATATGCAACCAAATATTAAAAATGATTACTTTATTCTACATTATGTTAAACTGTCCAATATTTTTTGAAAATGTGGGGACAATGTACAAAATGTTTTATAATTTCTAAACGGTTCATCCGAAATGGATGAAAATACCGAACTCATTGTCATTGTATCCTTTCAACCTCTACAGTGCTACAGTATAGAACCAAAATTGTGACAACCGCATTCCCATCCTACTGTTTCCCGTGTTTTCCCTCTCCCCCTGTGTCATGTTCATCTCTTCTTAGTCCGTCTTTCCCCGTGCTGCAGGTTGGGCGTAGCTTCCTAATTGTTTCACCCTGTTACACGCCACTCCTTTCAGCATATCCCACTTCCCCGCTTTCGCATGCATTCCACACTCTTCTATCTGCTAATCACTCCTGCATACATTCGCACGCGGCACATAATTGATAGCAATTAAATGTTGTATTTAGTCACCCGGTGTTCTCTGTCCTGTGCCAGTTCGTTAACGTTGTTGTCTGTGAAACTTCTGGTCCTGTCCTGAGTTCTAGTAACCAGTCTAGTTTAATTCCTGAGTCTTTGTGGGTTTGGTGTTAAATGGCCTCCCGCTCTGTTTAAACCTGAGTTCGCTATAGCCTTGAACAGCACGTCTGCTGTTCATAGTTCCTGTTCCGTCAAACTAACTCTGTCTGCTTCTATTGCCTGAAATGCAGCTGTTGGTTGTCCCTGCCTGTGTTGTGGTCTACAGCTTCCCTCCTGACGTGTGTGCAGCCGTCTGGGCTTCTGCTCTTCTACACTGCAGCTGTTCCTGCGTCCGGCCGTTGCCGCTACTGCTGCCATGGTTACGGTTGCGCTCACTGCTGCTGCCCTGCCGCTACGCCCGGATCCCGATCCACGGTCCTGCTCTTCCGCTCCCCGCGTCCGCTCATCCCCTGCTCATTCTAACCGGTTGTCTGTTGCCATTACCTCTCCTGCTCTCTCCTAACTCTCTCATTCCCCGCAGCCTCAAACCCGGTCTGTCTGTATTAATTGTCGCTCCCTACTCTTCAGGAGAATGCCTATTATTGAAGTTTAACTTATTGGATGCTTCGCGCTCCCACATCTGTCTGTCTGTCTGTCTACCGTGTGTCCAGTCCAGTCTAAAATAACAAAAAAAAATTCTAAAGTACCAGAGTTAAGGATCATTTCAGTTTAAATTGTGCTACTACATAATATTATAAGTGAGAGAGAAACATAAATACACAGATAGGTAGATATATAGATAGATGGAGGGATGGATGGTGTTTGGGGTGTTGGTGGCCCTAAACAAGAATGTTAATTGTGTGGCCCAGGGATGACTGCATATAGCGTTTTTTTTCCAGCGAGCAGACAGCTCTACCTAAGGGCACAGATGTGGACCTCTAGGTGCTTTTTTAAACCCCATTTTTTAAAAATAAAAACAGAGGGAGAAAGACTGAAAACAAATGACAAAAAAATAAAGTAATATAAAAACAAAATAGCCTAAGCTGATTCCTCCAGAATTATTAGCAAGCTTGGTTATGTGTTTCTGAGAAAATATTTTATCTTATATAAAAATGTTTTTGTTTCTTTTAATAAATTTACCTCAATTAAAGGTTTTGATTTCCTTCATGGTTTTTTTTTATTATATGAAGCTGATAACCAACAAATACATTTTTTCATAGCCTTTTTTGCTTATTTCTACCAAGGGTGCCAATAATCCTGGAGGGCACTGCATATAAAAAAGCTACATTTACTTGCTATAAATTGAGGTAAGGTTCATTTCTCAGTAAAACATTAAACTCTCATTCTTACTCCTTGTTCTCCAATTGTCAGCCATTGTTCTCCAAAAAATATTCACAGGTGTTGGGGGTATCACATTGAGGCGAAATGAGCCCACACACGGTGTTACGCACACCCCCCAAACACATTTGATGGGTTAATCATTTCTTACAGTGTGTTGGCATCACCTGTCTTCCTCTGAGACTGACTGTAATTTACTATTATTTTCTTGGCGCTATCCGTTCTCCCAAGACCGTGTGGAATTCCTGCACTGGCCTCCAGAACCAGGCTGGAAAAAAGCCCCAATTAATATGCAGCAGCTTTCTCTCTTTATCTTTTTCTACCTTCACTCCTTCATCCTTTCTCTCTTTCTCCATTTATTTCTTCCCTTTCTCTCCAGATACGCTACGCAGGCCCCTCTACACAGAGCGTTTTGTCCACGCCGTCGCTGTAGCTAAAGAACGCAGCCAAAGCCAGATGCTTGTGAATGTTCATCAGCAGTTTGCCCTTTTTCCTGTTTGTCCCTTAAATAAATAAACAAATAAATAAATCACCCACCTCCAGGATATTTGCTTTATTAGTGTCCAGGACCTTGTGGGGATGGGAAGGCACGTAAACGTTTGGGTTCTTGCAGTAGAAAAGGTATCTTTGATGTCCGTCTGTTTGATGTCTATAAGAGTAGATATCGTACGTGAGCCCGACACGTCTGAGAATGAGTGAAATGGGGGTGATTAATATAGATGGCATGGTTTTATTTCCTCTTTTGAGGTTTGTAATTGAGGAATACAAAACATGTTTGTCTGTGTGAAACCTATGTTCTCTGCCCCGCGCACTGCGTACGCACACACACACACACACACACACACACACTTCACCTCGATGCCCTCATATGATGACATAATTATACATTTTTCCACTTCCTTTTCAAAGACGTTGCTTAGTTTCCATAGTTATCAGGACACATAGCTAGTTACACATAGCAAGGAGAAATAAAAAATGCATACAGAAACACGGTCCGGGTCGTAGGAGCTTAAATTATATTATTCTGCTAGAGTTTAGTTTAGCACCAGGCCTGGAGGGCCACAGTGTCTACTGGTTCCGGGTGTGTTTAGCACACTTTGGGCCTGATTTACTAAGTCCTTTAGTGTGTGCAAAACATTTTTATCACACACAAAACCAATAACGTGTCCAATGGTTGGTTGTGGTATTTGTTTTCCACCAATTTTTTTTTTAGTAAATCAGGCCCTTAATGTCATTAATTTAAGCAATTGATTTGCTAAAGACTCTCTCACTCATTGTTTTGTTTTTTTTTACAATTGGCTGCTTATTGAAAGGAGACCACAAAATTCTGCAGAAATGATGGCCCTCCAGGATACGCGTTTGAGTGAAGGCCAAATTATGAGGTTAGTTTCTGTAGAATGGGGACCTTGGTCATTAGCCTAGCGTGCATAACTGAACAGCATTTCTTGTAAGTATGAACAGGAACTGGAGCTGATAAGTCAGAAATTGTAGGTGCAATGTGTGGTTGGGGCACTGGTGTTGCTCCCTTGGGCAATCTGAATTGCGTCAGTAAAAAATGTAGCTGTATAAATTCTACATAAAAAGGAAATGTGAGCTGTGACTCTTGGTAAGTCTACATGTACAGATATCATCCACAGAAACAGCATTCCTGTGTTTCTGCTCACCCTCTGTGCTGGTTTTTAATGTCTTTGTTAGTCCTCTCTCTCTCAGGGTGAGGTTTTATATGCTGTCTCCTGGCTTAGCAGGTTTTGTGTAAACCAACGTCATGACAATACGCTGTCAGAACTGAAATTGGGATGGTAGGTAAGTATCCGCCAAGTTACGGCTTGGTGGGGCAAGACCCATACCTATACAGCACCGAGAGTTTGGCACTTTTCAGGATTTCCTACAGAAGTACTCAAAATCACCACAGACTCTGAGCCCTTAAAAACATTAACTTCTGTATGTTCTGACCTCATGTAACCACACAACATTCAGATACAACTTCACACATCCACACAATAAAGCCCCAAACTTGGGTTACTTTGCCGGTTTTTCTCCTCCTCCTTCTCCTCCTCCTTCTTCTTCTTCTTCTGCTTCTTTTTATTATTTTTACTGCTGCAAAGGCTCTATACCCTCAAATAATAATTCTCCCCATTGGATAACAACATCGCATACCTGCCATCCCAAGCTTATCAACCAATACAACATTTTCAAACTAATGTGGACACATCACAGTATCACAGACAAAACTGCTATATGGCTTTGCATTTTCCGTGGAGTATCTGTGGCCTAGTTGTCAGAGTTGCTGTCTCTCATACTGAGGATTGTGAGTTTAATCCCTGCCATGTACCAAAGTGCAAGAATGTTTTTGACAAAAACAATGTGAAAATACTATACTTTTAATTTATTAGACTGTTATTTTCACATTAACAAATGGCTTTTTATTGCAAAGGCAAAGACATGTTTACAATATTAACTGTTCAATGTTTCACTTCTACTTCCGCGAAATTGTGAAAGTCAGACGACACCACTGCAGGTAACATTACGCAGTGTGGGAACAAATGTTCTATTTGTCACGCAGAGAAAATACAGTTTTAACGCAAAATTTCATCTGGTTAAGATCTTGTTGTTGCATTAATGATAAAAAAATATATAAATAACTCTTACACATTGCAAGGAGAAATAATAAAATGCGCATGGAAGCGCGGTCTGGGTCAGCACTAGAGCAGGGCTGCCTGGCTCCAGGGCCAGGAGGGCCACAGTGGGGGGCCACAGGATCTCCTGGTTTCTGGTGTGTTTAGCACACTTCATGTGACTAATTTAAGTCATTGATTTGCTAATGACTCTCTTACTCATTGTTTTTTTTGTTTTTTTAAACAATTGGCTGCTTATTGAATGGAGACGACAAAATTCTGCAGAAATGGTGGCCCTCCAGGATACGCTTTTGAGTGAAGGCCAAATTATGAGGTTAGTTTCTGTAGAATGGGGACCTTGGTCATTAGCCTAGCGTGCATAACTGGACAGCATTTCTTGTAAGTATGAACAGGAACTGGAGCTGATAAGTCAGAAATTGCTGGTGCAATGTGCGGTTGGGACACTGGTGTTGCTCCCTTGGGCAATCTGAATTGGGTCAGTAAAAAATTTAGTTGTATAAACTGTACATAAAAAGTAAATGTGAGCTGTGACCCTTGCTAAGTCTACATGTACAGATATCATCCACAGAAACAGCATTCCTGTGTTTCTGCTCACCCTATGTGCTGGTGTTTAATACCTCTCTCTCTCAGGGTGAGGTTTTATATGCTGTTTCCTGGCTTAGCAGGTTTTGTGTAAACCGCCGTCATGACTGACGCTGTCGGAACTGAAATTGGGATGGTAAGTATGCCATCTGCAAAGTTACGGCTTGGCGGGGCATGCCCCATACCTATACAAAATGAGAACTTGGCACTGTATAATATAATTTGTATCATACCTTTCACCCAGAGATACAACCTGTCTGTCTATTTTTATCATCAGGGTTTTGTTAAAGAAATGTATATATATTGTCCTGTAATATATTTTGTGTGATGACAGCATGATGTGAACATAATGTAATATTCATGAGTGACAGCACATTCAAATCGCAATTATAGTTTTAAATATATAAAACAAATGTAACAAAATAAAGGGAAAACAATTAAAAGGTTAAAAAAAGCTTCACTCAAAATAATATTTAGGCCCAAAAGTTAAAACTTATGCATTTCAATTTTCCATCCAATTTCCACACATAACTCCAATGTCAAAGATGACATTTCAATCCATGTTTCTTCTTCAGGTTGTGGGATCCAGTGGAATAAATAAATATATTTTCTATGATTCAATCTGATTCATTCTGGATTAAACAGATTTATGTTGTCTTTAATTTATATGGATAAATAAAATGTTTTATTTTCATATACGTTTCATTTAAATTGTATGCTTAATGTTTATGAGGGCCAAGAATCATTTTTTGACATAAATCTCTATCTAAACTAAAACCATGTAACATTCCTGTACGGACACAGTAAAATGTTAATGTTAATTAAACTCTAACAGCATTTACATGAGTGAAAAAAACTACCAGTGTAACACACCAGAAAGTGAACTATCCCTTTATTTATTTTATTTATTTATTTAAAAGGGACAGCACATAGTAATCAACATATCGGCAAAAGCATCAATGGGTACAATGCCAGAGTTAGCTCAAGAGCTAGTTTTCATCTGTAGTCCCTAGAAAGATCATTATAGGACATGAACTCCATTAAGTAAACTATTCCTTTAAATTACTCATTTCTGACCAATAGTGTTACGTTTTACCAGGATTGCATGCTTTAGCAATAACATACATTTTTGTAATAGTTGAATAGCAATTTGCATAGATCTGATTATATGCATATGTTTGGAAAAGTACAGCATAATATGAAGTGCATGATTATTGAGAAGAAGCACACTACACATCTTTCAGGCTTGAAGCAGGACAACCATAAACCTGACAGTGCGTTTAACTCCAACTGGAATTTTATGGAGCAGCATGACTGGATTTCATGTGTTCCTTGAGGCACAGTGTTTATCTTAGAACTCACACAATCAATACATGCGAACATCACAGGTGTTGAATAAATAAGGTGGCGTATTTGTCGCTGCATTGTTACCCGGCAACAGATGACAAATTGAGTCTCAAACCCTTGAATAGGAAGCAATGACAATGCCTGACTCAGAGCTGCAGATCATGCAATACTCAACAACACATCCAACAATATACTGTATGTACACAATGCAGAAATACTAGAGATACATACATACATCTATTCAGTATCACACCTTTGAGAGAGAGAGAGAGAGAGAGAGAGAGAGAGAGAGAGAGAGAGAGAGAGAGAGAGAGAGAGAGAGACTTACACAATCATCAGATCTAACCATGATTTAAACTTGTATGGGAAGTTGCTGAGTGAAGTATACTTCCACCTCCATCTCTCAGACAACTAGAGGCCGTCCTTCTTGAAGAGTAATCCAATATCCTAGTACATGGTTCAGAACTTGTATGACACCATTCTAAGAAGGACTGAAGCTGTTCTGAAGGTGAAGGGTTGCCCTACTCCTTATCACTTTATATTTACATATTTGTGAGGTGTTTCCACTGTTTTTTCTAACCCCTGTATGTCAAAAGCATGTTCTATACACTGGTAACATTTTCAGTTGCAACTGTGGTCGTCTCTTTGTTCTCTTTGTGAGTGCAGAGTCTCCTACAGCAGTGTGGGACCAGTGTGTAACTGGCATCTTTCTTAAGTAAGATGTACAGTAGGGAGTCCATTAGAGGGCTGATATTCAGGAACAGAGTAGCGACAAAATAGATTTTTTTAAAATGATGATAGTTTCTGAATAAAATCGGTGAAAATATAAACAAAAGTAATAATGTACTTGGAAAGAACAGAACTAAATATATGAGCAGTACAAGTGCTAGTGTACCCAGAATCCTTTTCTTCTCTTCGCGTGAGACTGAGATGGAGTGGGAGAGGGCTCTCCATGTAGCCACCAGGAAGAACACTAGAAGTGGCAGGGGGAGGATAAAGAAGATGGTATATCCTATATATACACCCTCAAGGGAAATAAACAACACAGTTAAAGGCCCAGCTATGAAAATGAGCAGGTCAAACACATAGACAGCCAGTGAGATGAGGATGGAGTGTTTGATAGTGCGGCGATATCGATACCACAAAGGATGCACAACCAGGAGGTATCTCTCCAGCGCAATACACATCATGCACAAAATACTGGCCCCTATACCGAACCAGAACAGCACCTGGCTTGCTATAGTCCCCACAATATCATTTAGCAGGAGACCCATAAGTCTTCCAATTATCTGGATAAAATCTGAAATGAGGAGGTTTATGACATAAACATGTGTGACATGGCCAGCCTTCACCTGATGATACAGGGCAAACACAGCCCAGCAGATTACTGGCAACTCAATGCATAGAGTTACCACGTTAATCACAAATCCTATGTAGGGCAGAGATAGTCGATATTCTGAATCAAAGTTGTACATGATGTAATTCCAAATGCCAGTCGCATACAGTCGCATGTCCTCCAGAGATGTAAGTATTGTATTAAAGTTCACCATGGTGTCCCTTTCAGCTGTTCAGTTTGATATTCCTGAAAACTCCAGTGGCCACCCTAAAGAGAGAGAAGAGTATTAAAAATGTATCTGTCTGTGTGTACATACAGTCAGCACCATAATTAATTGGACAGTGACACATTTTTTGTTATTTTGGTTCTTTACTCTAGCACTTTGAGTTTGAAAGGATACAATGATGATCAGGTTGAAGTGCAGACTGTCAGCTTTAATTTTGGGGTATTATCGAATGAACCGTTTAAAAATTATAGAACCTTTTGTACATAGTCCCCCCCCCCCCATTTTCGGGCATCAAAAAATATTTGACAGTTTAACATAATGTATAATAAAGTAATCATTTTTAATATTTGGTCGCATATCCTTTGCATGCCTTAAAATCCTGATGTCTGTGATGAAAAGACTCTTGATATCTTATTTTCTGGTACTCATCTTACAAGTTATACTATAATTTCTCTGCATTTGAATGGATCTCTATGGGAATTGGGGGGTGGGACTAGATTTACCTGTAAATTATACTGAACAGTATGGAATACAAGGTTGGCGAAATGACTAAGTCATCAAGGGTCTGAGGGATCAAACAAGCCTCAAACCATCACTCTGCTGCAAGATATGGAGTAGATATGGATGGATCACTTTAGGGGTTGTTTCTCATAACAAACTTTCCTATTGAACTCAAGTCAGGAGAAGAAACCCTTCAAGTTATCCATCCATATCTACTGCATATCTGGCAGCAGAGTGAGGCTGTGAGGCTTGTTTGATACCATTAGTATGACTCAGACCCTTGATGACTTAGAGCCATTTAGCCAACCATGTGTTTCCATACTGTTCCAGTGTAATTTACAGCTAAATCTAGTCCCACCCCCCAATTCCTAAAGAGATCCATTGCGGAGAGGTTATAGCAGGGGTGGGCAATACCAGTCCTGGAGGGCCGGTGTGTATGCAGGTTTTTGTTCCCATCAATTACCCCAGCTAAATTAGCTAATTGGCTGTTTACACTAACACTGGTAGATTAGATCACATTAAAATGTTTCATATAGGGACACAAGAAGTCTTCGGCTGTCATTCATGCGCTTATTAAGAATTGTAGCTAAAATGTCAGATGGCGTAAATATTTGGGCTAATTAGGTAATTAAGGCCAGAAGTTGGCATGAAAACCAGAAATGGATACGGCCCTCGTTGCCCACCTCTGCGTTATAGTATCGCTTGTAGGAGTGCCAGAAAATAGGATATCATGAGTCATTTGATATTGTTGGGTCACAGACATCGGGAAGTTATGGCATGCAAAGGATATGCAACCAAATATTAAAAATGATTACTTTATTCTACATTATGTTAAACTGTCCAATATTTTTTGAAAATGTGGGGACAATGTACAAAATGTTTTATAATTTCTAAACGGTTCATCCGAAATGGATGAAAATACCGAACTCATTGTCATTGTATCCTTTCAACCTCTACAGTGCTACAGTATAGAACCAAAATTGTGACAACCGCATTCCCATCCTACTGTTTCCCGTGTTTTCCCTCTCCCCCTGTGTCATGTTCATCTCTTCTTAGTCCGTCTTTCCCCGTGCTGCAGGTTGGGCGTAGCTTCCTAATTGTTTCACCCTGTTACACGCCACTCCTTTCAGCATATCCCACTTCCCCGCTTTCGCATGCATTCCACACTCTTCTATCTGCTAATCACTCCTGCATACATTCGCACGCGGCACATAATTGATAGCAATTAAATGTTGTATTTAGTCACCCGGTGTTCTCTGTCCTGTGCCAGTTCGTTAACGTTGTTGTCTGTGAAACTTCTGGTCCTGTCCTGAGTTCTAGTAACCAGTCTAGTTTAATTCCTGAGTCTTTGTGGGTTTGGTGTTAAATGGCCTCCCGCTCTGTTTAAACCTGAGTTCGCTCTAGCCTTGAACAGCACGTCTGCTGTTCATAGTTCCTGTTCCGTCAAACTAACTCTGTCTGCTTCTATTGTCTGAACTGCAGCTGTTGGTTGTCCCTGCCTGTGTTGTAGTCTACAGTCTCCCTCCTGACGTGTGTGCAGCCGTCTGGGCTTCTGCTCTTCTACACTGCAGCTGTTCCTGCGTCCGGCCGTTGCGTACTGCTGCCACGGTTACGGTTGCGCTCACTGCTGCTGCCCTGCTGCTACGCCCGGATCCCGATCCACGGTCCTGCTCTTCCGCTCCCGCGCCCGCTCATCCCCTGCTCATTCTAACCGGTTGTCTGTTGCCATTGCCTTCCCTGCTCTCTCCTAACTCTCTCATTCCCCGCACCCTCAACCCAGACTGTCTGTATTAATTGTCGCTCCCTACTCTTCCGGAGAATGCCTATTATTGAAGTTTAACTTATTGGATGCTTCGCGCTCCCACATCTGTCTGTCTGTCTGTCTACCGTGTGTCCAGTCCAGTCTAGCCCTGCCAAGTCCAGTTCCGGTCTGGAACGAGCGTTGCCCGGTTGCCAAGTCCAGTTCCGGCTTGGAACAAGTGCCGCCCGTTGTCCAGTCCCGTTCCGGCCAGGAACGAAGTCCAGTCCATTGTCAAGTCCAGTTCCAGCCAGGAACGAAGTCCAGTCCGTTGTCAAGTCCAGTTCCGGCTTGGAACAAGCCTGCCCGGTCCAAGAATATTGTGTGATCTGTATAACCTGTCTTGCCTTTCTCCCCCTGCTACAGAACTGCCCTGTAAGCAATAAAAACACCTGGGAATTGGCAATCTCTTGTCTGAGTCGTGCATTTGGGTTCAGTCAGCTGTCTGGGTCATAACAAAAAAATATTCTAAAGTACCAGAGTTAAGGATAATTTCAGTTTAAATTGTGCAGTTTAAATACTACATAATATAAGAGGGAGAGAAACATAAATACACAGATAGGTAGATATATAGATAGATGGATGGATGGATGGTGCTTGGGGTGTTGGTGGCCCTAAACAAGAATGTTGTTAATTGTGTGGCCCAGGGATGACTGCATATTGCCTTTATTCCAGCGAGCAGCCAGCTCTACCTAAGGGCACATATGTGGACCTCTAGGTGCTTTTTTAAACCCCATTTAAACAAAATAAAAACAGAGGTAGAAAGACTGAAAACAAATGACAAAAAAATAAAGTAATATAAAAACAAAATAGCCTAAACTGATTCCTCCAGAAATATTAGCAAGCTTGGTTATGTGTTTCTGAGAATCTTTTATCTCTTATAAAAATGTTTTTGTTTTAATAAATTTACCTCAATTAAAGGTTTTGATTTCCTTCATGGTTTTTTTTTTATATGAAGCTGATAACCAACAAATACATTTTTTCATAGCCTTTTTTGCTTATTTCTACCAAGGGTGACAATAATCCTGGAGGGCACTGCATATAAAAAAGCTACATTTACTTGCTATAAATTGAGGTAAGGTTCATTGCTCAGTAAAACATTAAACTCTCATTCTTACTCCTTGTTCTCCAATTGTCAGCCATTGTTCTCCAAAAAATATTCACAGGTGTTGGGGGTATCACGTTGAGGCGAAATGAGCCCACACACGGTGTTACGCACACCCCCCAAACACGTTTGATGGGTTAATCAGTTCTTACTGTTGGCATCGCCTGTCTTCCTCTGAGACTGACTGTAATGTACTATTCTTTTCTTGGTGCTATCCGTTCTCCCAAGAACGTGTGGAATTCCTGCACTGGCCTCCAGAACCAGGCTGGAAAAAAACCCCAATTAATATGCAGCAGCTTTCTCTCTTTATCTTTTTCTACCTTCACTCCTTCATCCTTTCTCTCTTTCTCCATTTCTTTCTTCCCTTTCTCTTCAGATACGCTACACAGGCCCCCTCTACACAGAGCGTTTTGTCCGCGCCGTCGCTGTAGCTAAAGAATGTAACCAAAGCCAGATACTTGTGAATGTGCATCAGCAGTTTGCCCTTTTTCCTGTTTGTCCCTTAAATAAATAAACAAATAAATAAATCACCCACCTCCAGGATATTTGCTTTATTAGTGTCCAGGACCTTGTGGGGATGGGAAGGCACGTAGAAGTTTGGGTTCTTGCAGTAGAAAAGGTATCTTTGATGTCCGTCTGTTTGATGTCTATAAGAATAGCTCTCGTACCCGAGCCCGACACGTCTGAGAATGAGTGCAATGGCGGTGATTATTATAGATGGCATGGTTTTAGTTCCTCTTTTGAGGTTTGTATTTGAGGAATACAAAACATGTTTGTCTGTGTGAAACCTATGTTGATGACCAATTGATTTGCTAATGACTTTCTCACTCATTGTTTTTTTTTTTTTTCACAATTGGCTGCTTATTGAAAGGAGACCACAAAATTCTGCAGAAATGGTGGCCCTCCAGGATACGCTTTTGAGTGAAGATCAAATTATGAGGTTAGTTTCTGTAGAATGGGGACCTTGGTCATTAGCCTAGCGTGCATAACTGGACAGCATTTCTTGTAAGTATGAACAGGAACTGGAGCTAATAAGTCAGAAATTGCAGGTGCAATGTGTGGTTGGGACACTGGTGTTGCTCCCTTGGACAATCTGAATTGCGTCAGTAAAAAATGTAGCTGTATAAACTGTACATAAAAAGTAAATGTGAGCTGTGACCCTTGGTAAGTCTGACTGTACAGATGTCATCCACAGAAGCAGCGTTCCTGTGTTTCTGCTCCCCCTCTGTGCTGGTGTTTAATGTCTTTGTTAGGCCCCTCTATCTCAGGGTGAGGTTTTATATGCTGTTTCCTGGCTTAGCAGGTTTTGTGTAAACGGACGTCATGACAATACGCTGTCGGAACTGAAATTGGGATGGTAAATGTGCCATCTGCAAAGTTACGGCTTGGCGGGGCATGCCCCTTACCTATACAGAATGAGAACTTGGCACTTTATAATATAATTTGTATCATTCCTTTCACTCAGAGATACAACCTGTCTGTGTATTTATATCATCAGGGATTTGTTAAAGAAACGTATATATATTTTCCTGTAATACATTATGTGTGATGACAGCATAATGTAATATTCATGAGTGACAGCACATAGGAATCACAATTATAGTTTTAAATATATTAAACAAATGTAACAAAATAAAGAGAAAACAAGGAAAAGGTTAAAAAAAAGCTTCACTCAAAAGAATATTTAGGCCCAAAAGTTAAAACTTATGCATTTCAATTACATGTCATTGTAATTTGATCCCATAACTCCAATGTCAAAGATGACATTTCAATCCATGTTTCTTCTTCAGGTTGTGTGATCCAGTGGAATAATTAACATATTTATGTTGTCTTTAATTTATATGGATAAATAAAATGTTTTATTTTCATATACGTTTCATTTAAATTGTATGCTTAATGTTTATGAGGGCCAATAATCATTTTTTGACATAAATCTCTATCTAAACTAAAACCATGTAACATTCCTGTACGGACACAGTAAAATGTTAATGTTAATTAAACTCTAACAGCATTTACATGAGTGAAAAAAACTACCAGTGTAACACACCAGAAAGTGAACTATCCCTTTATTTATTTTATTTATTTATTTAAAAGGGACAGCAACATAGTAATCAACATATCGGCAAAAGCATCAATGGGTACAATGCCAGAGTTAGCTCAAGAGCTAGTTTTCATCTGTAGTCCCTAGAAAGATCATTATAGGACATGAACTCCATTAAGTAAACTATTCCTTTAAATTACTCATTTCTGACCAATAGTGTTACGTTTTACCAGGATTGCATGCTTTAGCAATAACATACATTTTTGTAATAGTTGAATAGCAATTTGCATAGATCTGATTATATGCATATGTTTGGAAAAGTACAGCATAATATGAAGTGCATGATTATTGAGAAGAAGCACACTACACATCTTTCCGGCTTGAAGTAGGACAACCATAAACCTGACAGTGCGTTTAACTCCAACTGGAATTTTATGGAGCAGCATGACTGGATTTCATGTGTTCCTTGAGGCACAGTGTTTATCTTAGAACTCACACAATCAATACATGCGAACATCACAGGTGTTGAATAAATAAGGTGGCGTATTTGTCGCTGCATTGTTACCCGGCAACAGATGACCAATTGAGTCTCAAACCCTTGAATAGGAAGCACTGACAATGCCTGACTCAGAGCTGCAGATCATGCAATACTCAACAACACATCCAACAATATACTGTATGTACACAATGCAGAAATACTAGAGATACATACATACATCTATTCAGTATCACACCTTTGAGAGAGAGAGAGAGAGAGAGAGCGAGAGAGAGAGAGAGAGAGAGAGAGAGAGAGAGAGAGAGAGAGAGAGAGAGAGAGAGAGACTTACACAATCATCAGATCTAACCATGATTTAAACTTGTATGGGAAGTTGCTGAGTGAAGTATACTTCCACCTCCATCTCTCAGACAACTAGAGGCCTTCCTTCTTGAAGAGTAATCCAATATCCTAGTAGATGATTCAGAACTTGTATGACAGCATTCTAAGAAGGACTGAAGCTGTTCTGAAGGTGAAGGGTTGCCCTACTCCTTATCACTTTATATTCATATATTTGTGAGATGTTTCCACTGTTTTTTCTAACCCCTGTATGTCCTTTTGTAAAAGCTTGTTCTAGACACTGGTAACATTTTCAGTTCTAACAGTGGACGTCTCTTTGTTCTCTTTGTGAGTGCAGAGTCTCCTCCTACAGCAGTGTGGGACCAGTGTGTAACTGGCATCTTTCTTAAGTAAGATGTACAGTAAGGAGTCCATTAGAGGGCTGATATTCAGGAACAGAGTAGCGACAAAATTTATTTTATCAAAATCATATATATACTTTTCGATTAAACTGGGTGAAATCTTAAAAATAAGTAATAATACGCTTGGAAGGAACATAACTAAATATATAAGCAATACGAGTGCCAGTGTACCCAGAATCATTTTCTTCTCTTCACGTGAGACTGAGATGGAGTGGGAGAGGGCTCTCCATGTAGCCACCAGGAAGAACACTAGAAGTGGCAGTGGGAGGATGAGGAAGATGAAGTATCCTATAAATACGCCCTTGAGGGAATAGAAACCCCCAAAGAAAAACACAACTGTGAAGAGCAGGTCAGACACATATACTGCCAGTGAGATGAGGATGGAGTGTTTGATAGTGCGGCAAAATCGATACCACAAAGGATGCACAACCAGGAGGTATCTCTCCAGTGCAATACACATCATGAACAAAATACTTGCCCCTAAACCGAACATGAACAGCCCAATGGCTGCATATTTTTGTCGTATATACATAAGTCTTCCAATGATCTAGATTAAATCTGAAATGAGGAGGTTTATGACATAAATATGTGTGACATGGCCAGCCTTCACTTGATGATACAGGGCAAACACAGCCCAGCAGATTACTGGCAGCTCAATGCATAGAGTTACCACATTAATCACAGATCCTATGTAGGCCAAAGATACTCGATATGCTGAATCAAAGATGTACATGGTGTCATTCCCCATTTCAGTCACATTTAACATGTCCTCCAGAGATGTAAGTGTTGTATTAAAGTTGTCCGTAGTGTCCAGTTCAGCTGTTCAGTTTGACAGTTCTGATTCTTTATGTCCTGAAAACTCCAGTGGCCTCCCTAAAGAGAGACAAGAGCATTAAAAATGTGTCTGTATGTGTGTCTGTCTGTATGTACTGTACATATATCTGTTTGTGTGTACATGTGTCTGCCAGCGAGTCACAGCCGCTACCCTGCCTGTGAGTGGGGCTGACTGTCTGTACTGGCAGTGAGTCACAGCCGCTACCCTGCCTGTGAGTGGGGCTGACTGTCTGTACTGCCAGTGAGTCACAGCCGCTACCCTGCCTGTGAGGTGGGCTGCCTGTCTGTACTGGCAGCGAGTCACAGCCGCTACCCTGCCTGTGAGTGGGGCTGACTGTCTGTACTGCCAGTGAGTCACAGCCGCTACCCTGCCTGTGAGGTGGGCTGCCTGTCTGTACTGGCAGCGAGTCACAGCCGCTACCCTGCCTGTGAGGTGGGCTGACTGTCTGTACTGGCAGCGAGTCACAGCCGCTACCCTGCCTGTGAGTGGAGCTGACCCTGTTTGTCCTGCCAGCGAGTCACTTCCACTACCCTGCCTTTGAGTGGGGCTTCCAAGTCACAGATGCTACCCTGCCTGTGAGGTGGGCTGACTGTCTGTACTGCCAGCGAGTCACAGCCGCTACCCTGCCTGTGAGTGGAGATGACCCTGTCTCTCCTGCAAGCGAGTCAGTGCCATTTCAATGCCTTCTATGTCTTTTTGTTAGTAAACAGCTTTCTGTTTCTCAATACATAGATGACACATTATTTATGACATTAACTTTGCATTTTTCCAAGAATTTGTACTATAGACAGGATATGATTATGTTGTGTCTTATACTGCATTTTTTGGAAAGCCGACATGGAAAAATATAACGTTATAAGATCCTACTTTATTTATTTAATTTGTCAGTTTATCACAGGACATAAACACAAGAAATGTCTACAAAGAGAAAAAAAAAAAACAGCAAAGATGAAATAAAAAAAATGTAAATAATAATGAATAACTGCCTTTCTACACGTACAATGGGCTACATTCATATGTTGAGTGTTAAAACAGACAACAACAATTAGCCAGGTTCAAATATACTTCATACTATAGAATTATTTAGGTAAGAGAGAAAAGGCAGAGAATTTTTGGGAACAGTTTTCACAAATCGAAGTTCCTCCATTTGTATATTGGAGACCAGTTCAGCTATCCATTTTTGAAAACAATGGGGAGAAGAAGACTTCCAATTCATTAAAATGAGTCTTTTGGCTACCACCATCCCAAAAACCAAAGACTGTTGCATGTCAACGGGCAAATGTTTGGTGGACTCAGAGCAACCAAGGAGGGCAAATCCAGCCTCGGGCTCAATGTCCCGTTCATATGCTTTGGAATACAAATCAAAAATACGTGTCCAAAAATTCTTAAGTAAAGGACAAAACCAAAAAATGTGTACCCTCTGTAACCCGGCATGTGTCACACAACAAGGAAATAGAATAATAAATCATATGTAATTTAGATTTAGAGTAATGCAGCCGATGTATGACTTTAAATTGTATAAGCTGATGTCTGCTGTTAATGGAGCAGGAGTGAATTGTGGACAAACTCTCTCCACACATCTCAGATATTTCTCTGCCCAATTCATCAGCCCAGGCTGCCATTAGTTGTTCAGTTAACACCAGAGTCACAGAAGATGGATACAAACTTGAAAACAAGATGTTTAGAGTCTGGAGGAAGCAGAGCATTCTCATAAAAGGGCTGTTGTCAAATTTGGATTCAACAAAATGTCTCGTCGGTAAATAACAAAAAAAATTAGAGTTAGGAAGATTGAATTTTCCTCCGAGTTGACCAAAAGATGCAAATTGACCGTCTATATACAGATCTTGAACAGCAACTAACCCCCTCTCCCTCCAGGAATGATATACGCCATCGGTCCATGTGGGTACAACATTACATTACATTACATTATAGGCATTTAGCAGACGCTCTTATCCAGAGCGACTTACACAACTTCTTATTACATGTATCCATTCATACAGCTGGATATATACTGAAGTAACTCAGGTTAAGTACCTTGCTCAAGGGTACAATGGCAGTGTCCTCGACCCTGCTACCTTTCAGTTACAAGTCCAGTTCCTTAACCATTATACTACACTGCCGCCCCAATGGTCGTATAGAATGTTAATATTTGTTAAGAATGGTTAAAACAAATAGGTGTACATACAGAAGTCTCAGGTACATTGAAAACACTTCTAATCTGATTTAAGATTCTAATAGAGTTGTTCAATACAAAGCTCTGGTTAGTTAGATTGTTGGACTTGACCGGCTTTGAAAGAAGCATCGCCTGCAGTGACGAGCCAGGAGCTGTATTGATCTCCATATCTAACCACAAGGGGGCACCAGACTCGTTCACATCTAAAACACCCCATTGCCAATATGTAAGCGGCAGTAATAATGTTTAAAAATAGGCAAATTTAGCCCTCCTTCAGATTTAGGCTTTTATAAATGAGGTTTTGAAATTCTATGACACTTATAATTCCAAACATAAAATAGAGTCATGGAATCTAATTTCTAAAAAAAGGCCGATGTGAGAAAAAGAGGAATATTCTGACAAAAATAAAGAAACCTGTGGAGGGAAACCATCCTTATAGAATTTATACGTCCAATCACAGAAAGGGGCAAGACTTTCCAACTTTCAATATTTTGCGATATATTCCACAAAGTTAAGCTTAAATATTAGTTTTTTGGTCCCTAGGTATTTTCAAACCAAGATAGGATAAATGATCTCTAACTATTTTAAATGGTATGCCTTCTAGGGAACCTGGCGTATAAGTATCGGAGAGAGGCATAAAGTCACTTTAAGTCCAGTTTAATGTATACCCTGAAAGCCTACCAAATGAATCAATTAGGTCCAAGAGCAGGGGGACTGCTGACATTGAATCCTGTACATACAACACATCATCTGCGTACAAGCTAATGCGTGTTTCTATGTTTCCCACTGTTAAGCCTTTGATACCTGGATGTTTTTTGATCCTTAAGGCAAGGGGCTCTAGTGCAATGGCAAAGAGAGCAGGGGAGAGCAGGCAACCCTGCTGAACAGAAAGTTGTAAGGGAAATAAGTCTGACCTGTCTCCATTCGTTAAAACAGAGGACATTGGACACATACATTACCTTCACCCAAGAGATAAATGATTTGCCAAACCTAAATCTATTTAAAGATTCAAGCATATAAGGCCATTCTATTTGATCAAACACTTTCTGCGCATCAAGAGATATAATAACTGCTCCGATACACTTCCTATGGTCAGCATAGATTGTGTTAAGCAGGCGCCTTACATTAAAGGAGGAAAACCTGCCAGTAATGAACCCAGACTGATCAGGGTGAATAATAGATATATGTATGTCTAACCTGGTAGCAAGGACTTTAGTAAGCACCTTTCTATCAAAATTTTGAAATGCAATAGGCCAGAAGCTAGCAGGGCCCGTTTCCTCCTTGGCTTTTTTTTAACAAAAGACAGATATTGGCCTCATAAAGTGTATTAGGTAAGATGCTATTCTTCTTTGAATTAACAATCATTGTGAGAAGTGGAGCAAGGGTACTGCAGAAAGCTTTATAGAATTCACAGCCAAACCCATCAGGGCTTACTGCTTTCCCAGAGGGAAACGACATAATAGCTGAAGTTATTTCTTCTACAGTGAAGTCCGATTCTAAATCCTTCCCAGCATCTTCACTAAGTGTGGGCACATCTAATGAGTCAAAAAATCGGGTGGCATTACATTTAGAAGTATATAAATCAGTGTAAATGTCACGGTTTGAAATACAAGTTTTGTACTCAGAATCCACCACTCTCCAAACAATACACAAGGCAGATGTAAAAGGCAAAAAGTAGATTTGTTTAGTCCGGAACAATTCATAAAACCTAGGACACACAACACACACCCCCCCACACACACACACACACACACACACACACACACACACACACACAAACGCGCACGCGCACGCGCACGCACACGCACACGCACACACACACACACACACACACACACACCCACACACACACACACACACACACCCACACACACACACACACACACACACACACACACACACACACGACCTGATGGAGCAATGCCCGTCTGTGGGTCCCTTTATTCCCCCCCCACTCGCTCCCCACGTTCCTGCCGGACGCAGCCGACCCCTCCCACAGGTAAGCGTGCCTCCTACACCAAACACACACATACACACACAACACTGTCACTCAATCCCCCACACACTGTGCTGTTCAGGCTTTGTGGCAACGGTAACACAAAGGACACACACACACACCATTTTTTTTCACCGCTCCGAACCACGCCCGCTCACTGTCGCCATTTGCTGTTCCGCAGGTAAGCGATGCCGTACACAACACACTGACTGCACATTCACACAACTACTACAGCACACAACTACAAAATAGTTTTTCAGTGAGTAAAGCTGGATTGAAGCACCAAGAGTAATATTGTTTAGGCAGAGAGAGATTAATAGACATTGTTATGGGACTATGGGCAGATATCAAAATATTGTGATATTTTGTGTCCGTGACACGTGAGATTAATTGGGAATCAATCAAAAAATAATCGATTCTGCTGTAAGATTTATGTACATGTGAATAATAAGAATAGTCTCTTCCCGTGGGATGCTGGAGCCTCCAGATATCAATCAGATTTTTATATTTCAGTAAGATATTTATGACCTGCACAGAGGTCACATTTGAGGGTGGATGAGAAGAAAGCCTATCCAGATAAGGATCCCAAAAACTGTTAAAATCTCCACCAATAATTAGGTTTGAGCCACTAACTTCTGGAAGTAAGTCAAAAACCTTCTTTAAAAAATATGAATCGTCAGTGTTCGGGCCATAGATATTTAGGAGAGTCATAGGAGATGAATTAATATTACCAGAAGTTAGGATATATCTCCCATTTGGATCTGTAAGCATAGAGGACAGTTGAAATGGAAAATTATTACGAAACGAAATAGCAACTCCGCGAGTTTTGGAAGTAAATGGTGATTGGAAAACCTGTGAAATCCAATTGCATCTCAAGTGAAGCTGTTCAGTTGCTTTAATATGGGTTTCTTGCAAAAAAATCTTAGGTGCTTGAATACCTTATCCTTTTTAACAGCATGACCAAGCCTTTTTACATTCCACAAGACCAATGTAATATTCTTATTACCTGGTTTCATATTACTGTGAAACCTCGCCATCTATACAAGTTAATAGAACAAATAATATGTGTAGCACAAATGCAGAAAAATCCTGGCAGTACTAAACAATAACAAAGAAAAAGTAAATAAAAAAGTAAAATACACAAAAAAATTAAAATAAGTCGCCCTCTTAGACAACGTTCACCCTCACCCTCCCCCACCCCCAGCATGTTTCCCTAATTGAAACACAAATATTCCGTTCTTCATCAAAAAAGGTCTTACCAATTAGTTGGGCCAGCACAGATCCTACTAACTGCTTGTTTGATTATTAGTGGTTCATTTATAAAATGATGTATAGCTTAAAATCTGTGTTTTAAATAAATCAATAAAAAAGCTAGAGCACTAGTTCCCAAACGTTGTCCTACGGACCCAAACATGCATTGTGCTAACTTAAAGGGTAAGTTCGCTATTTTGGACCTTGGACCCTATTTGCAGTCTGTCTTCCATGAACCTGACACATTGAGTCCATTTTTTCGCTGATCGGTCCAGTATTGAGTTCGCTACAGATTTCCTGTAGGCTCTCACTGGGCTACAATAGAAGTCAACGGGGCAATTATAAATGTTATGGAAAAACAACGATAAATGTGCTTTTATAGCTCAGTGTGTATTCTTACGGTCTCAGTATGCTCTCCTGTGAAATGTAGGCTATCGCAAACGCAAACCGAACGTTGAAACAACAGTTCCATTTGAAACAGAACTATTTCTCCGACCGCACTACCTCGCACTGACTTCGGATAACATTACCTGCGCAGCTTCAGCCTCTCTCTCTTCTCTTGCTCTCTTATCATCCATCTCTTGTAGTTCCGTGTCCGTGTATTCTGGCTCAAATCTGTAGCCAGTAACGTCAGTCAAAATCGAACTCTTCGTCTTCGTAATCATTATAGTAATCCATCATCCAAGTTTTTTGTGCAAAGTGTAGCCTATGTTGCTGCAGGTAAACAAACGCAGACTGCTCACCTAGATAGTTTCGTAAACGGCCGGCACACCTTCCCGCTCCCCTACCCCCGACACATAGTACTCCGCGGGAGCAGCGAAAACAAGCAACAGAGAAATGCTTACTTCCAAGCCATGCCAAGCGCGTAAAAATGTTCGGATTGAGATACATTTCACAGAAGAGCATACTGAGACCGGTAACAATACACCCTGAGCTTCCCGTCTCATTTATTGTACATGGAAGCACATTTATCGTTGTTTTTCCATAACATTTATAATTGCCCCGTTGACTTCTATTGTAGCCCAGTGAGAGCCTACAGGAAATCTCTAGCGAACTCAATACTGGACCGATCAACGAAAAAATGGACAGGTTCATGGAAGACAGACCGCAAATAGGGTCCAGGGTCCAAAATAGCGAACTTACCCTTTAAGTTTAAAAAAAATTATAGTAGAACTTGAACATGTTTTTACACAACCTGATGAAGTTGGCTGTATCCCAAAACCATCATACTGCAGAAACTAATTCGTAAAAAAAAAAGACCTATATAATCAATGTATTCCAATATTAATGGAAAACAATTGAGTTTAAAAAAAAAAAAGTTTTAAAAACACTAGAAATTGACATGGTCTTTTCTTCCATCTAGCAACCTCAGCTGATCCTCAAAGGCCCAGTCACTCTCAGAAAGCAGCCATGAACTTACCAGAAGAAGCTGTTTGGACAGAGATCTTCTTCAGTTTCTCTCTCTGATGGTTGAAGTTTGGAGACAAACTCACTGTTCAATGAACTCTAGTAGTAATTGAATTACCAGTTGACACTTTTTCAGTTAGAACATATTCACAATGACCAGGTTTCAATAACTGCTTTAGAAATTAACTCATATTGATGAGATAAGCTATAAGAAAGAGGGGATATTTGCATATGTATTCAATAACCTCCCATCATGTCTGTATGTTCAAATGCAAAGTCATTGCACAGTCTTTCAGATAAAACACATCACATGTTCTACAGCATAATGTGAGCCACAAAGTGTCCAATGATTTGCATAAGTATCTTATTTTCACCATCTAGCACTGAGGACCATACCATGTAAAAAATTATTAGACAAACAGGCTGAGAAGAATTCAAAAAAGTCGGTCTCATTTCTAGTATCTAATATGATATATTCTGTATCTCTGTTTCCTGTACATATGTTATATACAGCATCCTGTAGCTGTGTTTCCTGTACATATGTTATATACAGCATACTGTAGCTGTGTTTCCTATACGTATGTTATATACAGCATACTGTAGCTGTGTTTCCTATACGTATGTTATATACAGCATACTGTAGCTGTGTTTCCTATTTGTATGTTATATACAGCATACTGTAGCTGTGTTTCCTATACGTATGTTATATACAGCATACTGTAGCTGTGTTTCCTATTCGTATGTTATATACAGCATACTGTAGATGTGTTTCCTATTCGTATGTTATATACAGCATACAGTAGCTGTGTTTCCTATTCGTATGTTATATACAGCATACTGGAGCTGTGTTTCCTATACGTATGTTATATACAGCATACTGGAGCTGTGTTTCCTATACGTATGTTATGTACAGCATACTGGAGCTGTGTTTCCTATTCGTATGTTATATACAGCATACTGTAGCTGTGTTTCCTATGAGTAATATATTGCATACTGTAGCTGTGTTTCCTATATGTATGTTATATACAGCATACTGTAGCTGTGTTTCCTATGAGTAATATATTGCATACTGTAGCTATGTTTTCTGTATGTTATATATCAACAAAGAATGTTTTTAACAAATGCAAAAATGCCAAGTTACTCACACATACAAAGCACTCTCTATCATAAAACTTGCAGAATCTAGGCCTGTCATTAACAGTATTGATTTCCTTGGCTTCCACCCAAATCTGTTTATTTATTTTTTTGTGTTTGGGAGTTTTCTTTCAGTCCACGACCTGCTCGGGTGCACAGACGTTTCCCGGCCCCATTGCGGGCCAAAGTCGCTGGTCAAGTACTTCTTCATCGCTGCGTGCTTCCATGGGGACCGTAGCCTTGGCAACTCCGTTAATGGTTTATTATGGAGGGGGAAAGACTAAATAATGTGTTTGGAACCCGGCACGACAGGATCGTTATTTGTGTAATAAACCAGAGGCCTGGAGATCTGTATCCTGGTGGAGAGGACTTGAACATTGCATTTATTTTATTTTATTTTATTTTTAAAATTTCAGACAATTTATTCAAAAATAGGTTGATTATTTTCTGATTCAAATAGTGAAAGCCTGTCTTTAAATATTACAGATACACTGCCTGGCCAAAAAAAAAATTGCCGTTGCACCCGTGTTACGACCCCGCTAGGGAAGGGGCAACATGAAACACGGAGACCACGACCAAGCTTGTGAGGTTATATAAAGTAATATTTATTTATAAGAAATCACTATAAAATGAATGGATGCGTGTAGTCATATATACAAACGAATAAGAAGAAAGTGGATGCGTGTAAGTGTATAGAGCATGTGAGCTCAAAGTAACAACCAACCAGCAAATCAATAGAAAAACCACTGGCCAAACGCCAGGCTCTCGAAAGGAGGATCAGGAGGCCTCACAAGATGGAAACGGCGTCCTTTTATGCGGTCGCAAACAGGTGTGCCGCATTCCCCAGATTGGCATGGATACCCAGGGGCACCCGCAGGTATACACCAGCAGAGGCCGCTAGGGTCGTCACACGCCCCCTCCAAAGTGTGTCGCACCAGCGGCACACAAAAACCTATAAAAAAAAACATTAAACAACAAAGGAAACCTTTAATATTTATCTTTACATACGTCAAGCTAAAACCATAAAACAATCAGGCCTTACACGCGGTAGCTCTCCAAGGTACTAACCACGCGGCCACACAACCGCGAACCGATTCTGTTACCATCACCGACAACAACGGAGAAAGTCCAAGGTCCACCACGTGATACCCATCGTTGCCATCGGCGACGGCAACAGAATCGGGTGCAACCGCCATCGCAGCACAATATTTCAAATTCTCCGTACCGAACGTAACGGCGAAGCGTGTAAGAAGCAGGCTCAGCAAAGAAGGAAAAGGAGAAAGAAAAACCACCATCATACCACCACCCGCCGGCAGAGTACCAGCGCATCACAAGACACCCCAAACTTCAGCAGCAGCTGCATGACCACTCCAGCTTCCACCGCGGCGCCACGGTAAAGTAAGAGCAGGAACACAGACACAGACAGGAGCAGGAGAGAAACAGGACACTGGTAAATGTTAAACAGGAGCACGGGACAATGCGTCCGCCAAAACGTTGTCACGGCCCTTGATATGGCGCACATCTAACGAATAAGCTTGCAAAAACAAGCACCACCGCATTAAGCGTTGGTTTGGGCACTGCAGCGAAGTCAAAAAAGTAAGAGGGTTGTGATCAATATAAACAACCAAGGGAACGGCATCATTCCCCACATAGACCTCAAAATGCTGCAGGGCCCATACCAACGCCAACGCCTCTTTCTCAATCGTCGAATAATTAATTTGAAACTTATTAAACTTACGCGAGAAATAACCAACCGGACGGTCCACCCCCGATTCATCTCGTTGTAACAGCACCGCCCCTGCACCCACAGCACTAGCATCAACCTGAAGGGAAAAATACCTTTCCATACAGGGAGCTGCCAAAACAGGTGCAGAACTCAACAAATGCTTTACCTTGTCGAAGGCAGCCTTACATGAATCGCTCCAAATATAAAGAGCTTTTCCTTTTAGTAAGTTAGTCAGGGGAGCCACCACCGAGGAAAAGTTTGGACAAAACCCCCTATAAAAACCGGCCATGCCAAGAAAACGCATTAATTCCTTCTTACTAGTGGGTACAGGGTAGTTAGAAATGGCAATAACTTTTGCATTCACGGGGCGAACTTCCCCACGTCCGACCACCTTGCCGAGGTAGGTGACCGTGGCCCTCGCAAACTCACACTTCGCAAGGTTCACGGTCAAGCCAGCCTCGGCAAGGCGCCGAAACAATGCAGACATGCGAACGACATGCTGTTCCCAAGAGTCACTAAAAATGACCACATCGTCTAAATACGCCGCACAACCTTCCAAGCCCAAAATAACCTTGTTAATTAAAAGTTGAAACGTAGAAGGGGCGTTTCGAAGCCCAAAACTCCTGATAAGAAAACAGGCCGCCAGGTGTAATAAAGGCAGAAATCTCTGCCGCGCGAGGCGTTAGAGGGACCTGCCAGTATCCTCGCATCAAATCAAACTTACTAACAAAACTGGCAGCCCCCACCATATCGATACAATCCTCCATACGCGGTAGAGGGTAGGAGTCTGGTTTCGTCACAGCATTTACTTTACGGTAGTCTGTACAAAATCGAAACATACGGTCAGGCTTGGAAACGAGGAGGCAAGGCGATGCCCAGCTGGAAAAAGAAGGAACAGCAATGTTATTGGCAAGCATGTACGAAATCTCAGCGTCTAGACACTTTCGCTTTTCGGGAGACACTCTATAAAAGCGCTGCCGAATAGGCTTCGAGTCGCCGACATCTATATCATGTTCAATCCATGTTGTACGCGACGGGGTATCCGAGAATAATGAAAGATGGCCTTTAATGAGCGCAGCCACATCAATACGCTGCGCGTCCGACAAATAAGACAATTGGTCATCAAGCGAAGCTAAATACTCAGAATTATTCAAACGGCCTTTAAATACAGACTCATCAGGCAACCTGATATCCTCTGGAGCCGCACTTGCAGACCAACCTGGTCTCACAGCCCATTCGTATCTATTCTACGAAATTCCAGTCCCAAAAATTCGTACTTATTTTACGAATTAGCGATTGCACACCACGTGACTTAACGATTTTCTCCGATGAATTACGAGACAAAACGGAGATCCACCATTTTTATTTCACGGTCAAATAAAGCGAATGGGTAAGCTGCCGGTATTGTACTTATAGTTTATACTTATAGTTATAGTACATTCATAGAATACCTTTCTTATTTTGTAATTGCATTTTAATGCTATATGATGTATAATTCTCGAGCTTCTTCGTCTCTGCTTTATCTGTGTGGGTTGCTATTTATAGGCTAGTCTTGTAGGCTATTACTTGTATTAAACTAGCTGAAGTTAGCTAGGTCTGTTTAGATCAGTACATACTGCATAGGCTGCAATATGATTATTAATGGATTTAGCTTGTGAACTAGCCATCAGAGCATGTCGTTTTCGGTTCTTTTGAGACGTATAACATGAGAAAACCGAGCATATCTGTAATGGAAACAACCGCGTCTCCCCGTTAACTTCTGTAATGAACTGCGATTCCCATGATTCTGTGCGCTGTCTGTGTGTATTGCCCATAGACTGCAGAGACGTGACGGGTTGACCACTGAATTGGCTTCATGCCCCAATGAGCAGCTCCCATGGGAATCCATGGAACTGGTAAGCGGAAGCTGCCTCCAGTTTTTTTTTTATCTCGATGGTTGAACTTTCATTCATAAAACCAACAAAAAAAAAAGTCTGTCAGTCTGCAAATAACAGGATTCCTAAATGCTATATGCAAATCCCATATGCAAAAGGTCTATAAAAATCTTTTAAAAATCACATATGCCATATACAAAACTTAAATAAAATAAATATGTAGTAGAGAGCTAGCATATACATTTTTTGCTAAAATTAAATAGTTCCCTAATACATGGTACTCCTTATAAAAAAACATTGTATAAGAATTGTATAGAAATATATAATATAATAGGCTACTAATCAACATGCTTTTTTATAAAAACTTTGCTAGTATAATCATATATGATTTTTACAGACCTTTTGCATATGGGATTACCTTCGTAAGCATTTAGGAATCCTGATATTTGCAGACTGGCAGACTTTTTTTTGTTGTTGGTAGTTTAAGCCAACACAATCTCTCAAGCATGGTACACAGCAGATATAGAATGTACAAAATACGCACTGTTCTTATTTATAATAATAATAATAATAATAATAATAATATAATAATAATAATAATAATAATAATAATAATAATAATAATAATAATAATAATAATAATAATAATAATAATAATGCAATTTTATTTAAAGCTTTTTTTTACAGCAAAATCCTATTACACAGTTAAAGTAAAATATATAAAAACAATGGATAAATAAAACAAAAGACTAAAATGAACATGAAAAATATTCTCAAATCCAGAAGCTTGAGAAGCAATGCAATAATAATGGTATATAATGTAAGGAAGACTTAAAATTCAGTAATTAGACTATCAGTTTCCTTTTCAATTTAGAATTAAACAAATTTTGTAGGCTGATAACCACAATGATAATTTTCCATGCCAAATAAGCGTTCATGCGCGGCTCTCAAGCCTACAATACTTCGGCATAACCAGCAGGTAATGTGCGTATGTCAAGTGAAGACCTGACGTGGAGCTACGACCATTTCCACGGTCAAATGGAGTCACGTTGAAATTTTATAAATCACTACTTTGTCGTGATTTTTTACGTACGCCACACGTAAGATCAAATTTGATCAAAAGTACTTTTTATAAATGAAGCCCCTGGTCTTGGCCCTTCTGCCCTTCTGACCATCTTCTGGCATAGACTCAAGACTCGCCTGTTTAGATTGCATCTTTGCTTCCTGAATTAATTGTTAGCATGCAAGTCTTGCTTTTTGTAATAGCATTTTAGGGGCATGTTAACAGTGATTTATACATCAACACTTGCCATGTTACTGACATTTTAGTTAATGTATTATTTAGACTTGTACTGTTTTTTTTTTCAGTATACCATTGTTTTTTTATTGGACATTTCTCTTATATAGCAGTATTTCTCATTCCCCCCTCTACCTAACAGGTCAAGGAGAGGATATCAGCCTGCCTGGCTGACATTTCTATGTGGATGGCTACTCATCACCTGAAGCTCAACCTTCACAATACGGAACTGCGCTTCATACCTCACAGGACATCCCCACTGCAAGCCCTCTCCATCACCGTCGACGGTACTATGGTGGCTGCCTCCCGCTCTGCAAGGAACCTGGGGATGGTCCTGGATGACCAGCTGGACTTCATGGAGCACATCAGGGCAACAGCACGGTCCTGCAGGTTCCTCCTGTACAACATCAGGAGGATTCGACCATACCTGACCACCTACTCGACCCAGCTTCTCGTCCAGACCATGGTTCTCACGCCTGGATTACTCCCCCCAAAGTTTTCACACATCACCCCCCTGCTGAGGTCAGTCTACTGGCTCCCGGTCACCGCCAGGATCAGGTTCAAAGTTCTGACCCTGGCCTACGCTGCAGCCAAAAGGACAAGCCCTTCCTACCTGCAAGACATAATACAACACTAAACTCCAGCTCGACCACTTCGCTCTGCTCGTCCGGACTGCGGAGCTTCTCCACCCTAGCTCCCCAGTGGTGGAACAAACTCTTCACTCCTCTACGTTTTGATAAAACACTGCCTGCCCACCTCTTCAGAAACTCACCTTGACTGTTTTTCACTTGTTTCCTGTTCCTTAATTCTTTGTTGATTTTATAGTTTATAATGTCTTCTTATCTTAGCCATAGCTTACTGTGTACTATACTCAATGTTCATGACTATGGATAGCTGCTATGTTATGATAAGAAATTAGCTCTATCTGAACTGATGTCATTGACCTTCGGTATGCACTTATTGTGCATCGCTTTGGATAAAAGCATCTGCCAAATGAATGTAATGTAAATAAAGTTTATTATTATTATTATTATTATTTTATGCAAACTTATGCACTTTTTGCCTTGTAAGTCGCTCTGTATAAGTGCATCTGCCAAATTAATAAATGTCTGTATTGATACACTTCTGTAATGTGATGGACCCTTTCTAGATTAAATAAGATAAATGTCCAGCTAATAAAAGCTTGAAGACACTGAAGTTCAATACGTCTCTGAGTGAATTAATAAAAAATGTATTTGACAGTGCATTGTGTACACCATATATTGATGTATTGTAAATTATCTCTTCTCTTTCAAAACCTGATGGCCAATATACAGCATATAGTAATAATAATGTTTATCATTTTAGTCATATAAAAGTTAGAAATTGTATATACCACAACATCTGATATTGATTACAATGAAAACACCAATTTAAAATGGGTAGAAAATTATTTTTATATAATTACCAATAAAATCTCAGATCATAGGATAGACTACATTAACAATTTTCTTTTTTAAATATATATACCTATGAACATTCTAACAGCCTTCATAGACCTATTTTTCATCATTAGTCAAATTAATTAGGACAAGTTTAATTTATGCTTACATGCAAATATATATGTCACAGGGGGTGCTGAGTTGTCCTTGTATACTAAATTTGGGATGCTTGGCTGCCTTTGTGCTTCAGGTAGGAGGAGTCAAAGTTTTATAAAAATTGAGATTTGTAGGTGGTGCTATAGAGCGTCTATGTGTGCTAGGGGTCTGTTCTTTTGCTTATGCAATGTAGGCCATGGATATATTAATAGTTCCGAATTTCAAGCCTCTAGATTTTAAGGAACCCATAACCCTAATCCTACTGTTGTGACCTTTGACCCTTCCATAGCTCTTGTATTTAATTTCATAGTTTACAATTTGGGTATATTTATATTCTAATTAATCCATGTCAGGGTGGTCAACATGCCAGAAAATTGCAGTATCTAGCATAGCTAGCATAACTGGCTTGCTAGCTAGATAATACATTAGCAATTCCTAGATAATTACGTATATAGGGAATACATTTGCACAGAAAACTACAATTCCCAGCAAGACTTTCCTTAGCGCGAAGCAATAAAATGGCGCCGAAATGTAGTTCCGCTTGATACAACCGTAAACACACACGAAGATGCCCTCCGTTTATTGTGAATGGGATCACGCTACTCACATGAACCCAACTTTTAATACTTAGATAATTATCTTAGCTACTTCTAGACATTTATAATGCTTTCCAAATCCAGCAGGTTGATAATTAATAAGCAGACAGTAGTGAACAGCATGTAGTAGCCGAGTGTGAAAGCTTTGTAGTAATGAAAGCATTCCCTTTAAATACATAAAAATTACAAGGGTGTCAGCTGTATGTAAAAAAAATATATATTAAAAAAAATGTTTTTTTAATGTAGTCTATCCCATGATCTGGGATTTTATAATTTCGTAATTATATAAAAATAATTTTCTGCCCATTTTAAATTGGTGTTTTCATTGTAATCAATATCAGATGTTGTGGTATATACAATTTCAAACCTTTATATGACTAAAATGATAAACATTATTACTATATGCCGTATATTGGCCATCAGGTTTTGAAAGAGAAGAGATAATTTACAATACATCAATATATAGCGTACACAATGCACTGTAAAATAAATTTAGTATTAATTCACTCAGAGACGTATTGAACTTCAGCGTCTTCAAGCTTTTATTAGCTGGACATTTATCTTATTTAATCTAGAAAGGGTCCATCACATTACAGAAGTGTATCAATACAGACATTTATTCATTTGGCAGATGCGCTTATACAGAGCGACTCACAAGGCAAAAAGTGCATAAGTTTGCATAAAATAATAATAATAATAATAATAATAATAATAAACTTTATTTACATTATTCATTTGGCAGATGCTTTTATCCAAAGCGACGCACAATAAGTCCATACCGAAAGTCAATGACATCAGTTCAGATAGAGCTCATTTCTTATCATAACATAGCAGCTATCCATAGTATAATATCCACATTGAGTATAGTACACAGTAAGCTATGGCTAAGACAACAAGACATTATAAACTATAAAATCAACTAAGAATTAAGGAACAGGAAACAAGCTAAAAACAGTCAAGGTGAGTTTCTGAAGAGGTGTGCAGGCAGTGTTTGATCAAAACGTAGAGGAGTGAAGAGTTTGTTCCACCACTGGGGAGCTAGGGTGGAGAAGCTCCGCAGTCCGGACGAGCAGAGCGAAGTGGTCGAGCTGGAGTTTAGTGTTGTATTATGTCTTGCAGGTAGGAAGGGCTTGTCCTTTTGGCTGCAGCGTAGGCCAGGGTCAGAACTTTGAACCTGATCCTGGCAGCGACCGGCAGCCAGTAGACTGACCTCAGCAGGGGGGTGATGTGTGAAAACTTTGGGGGGAGTAATCCAGGCGTGAGATAACCATGGTCTGGACGAGAAGCTGGGTCGAGTAGGTGGTCAGGTATGGTCGAATCCTCCTGATGTTGTACAGGAGAAACCTGCAGGACCGTGCTGTTGCCCTGATGTGCTCCATGAAGTCGAGCTGGTCATCCAGGACCATCCCCAGGTTCCTTGCAGAGCGGGAGGCAGCCACCATAGTACCGTCGACGGTGATGGAGAGGGCTTGCAGTGGGGAGGTCCTGTGAGGTATGAAGCGCAGTTCCGTATTGTGAAGGTTGAGCTTCAGGTGATGAGTAGCCATCCACATAGAAATGTCAGCCAGGCAGGCTGATATCCTCTCCTTGACCTGTTAGGTAGAGGGGGGAATGAGAAATACTGCTATATAAGAGAAATGTCCAATAAAAAAACAATGGTATACTGAAAAAAAAAACAGTACAAGTCTAAATAATACATTAACTAAAATGTCAGTAACATGGCAAGTGTTGATGTATAAATCACTGTTAACATGCCCCTAAAATGCTATTACAAAAAGCAAGACTTGCATGCTAACAATTAATTCAGGAAGCAAAGATGCAATCTAAACAGGCGAGTCTTGAGTCTATGCCAGAAGATGGTCAGAAGGGCAGAAGGGCCAAGACCAGGGGCTTCATTTATAAAAAGTACTTTTGATCAAATTTGATCTTACGTGTGGCGTACGTAAAAAATCACGACAAAGTAGTGATTTATAAAATTTCAACGTGACTCCATTTGACCGTGGAAATGGTCGTAGCTCCACGTCAGGTCTTCACTTGACATACGCACATTACCTGCTGGTTATGCCGAAGTATTGTAGGCTTGAGAGCCGCGCATGAACGCTTATTTGGCATGGAAAATTATCATTGTGGTTATCAGCCTACAAAATTTGTTTAATTCTAAATTGAAAAGGAAACTGATAGTCTAATTACTGAATTTTAAGTCTTCCTTACATTATATACCATTATTATTGTATTTCTTCTCAAGCTTCTGGATTTGAGAATATTTCTCATGTTCATTTTAGTCTTTTGTTTTATTTATCCATTGTTTTTATATATTTTACTTTAACTGTGTAATTATGCTGTAAAAAAAGCTTTAAATAAAATTGCATTATTATTATTATTATTATTATTATTATTATTATTATTATTATTATTATTATTATTATTATTATTATTATTATTATAAATAACAACAGTGCGTATTTTGTACATTCTATATCTGCTGTGTACCATGCTTGAGAGATTGTGTTGGCTTAAACTACCAACAACAAAAAAAAGTCTGCCAGTCTGCAAATATCAGGATTCCTAAATGCTTACGAAGGTAATCCCATATGCAAAAGGTCTGTAAAAATCATATATGATCATACTTGCAAAGTTTTTATAAAAAAGCATGTTGATTAGTAGCCTATTATATTATATATTTCTATACAATTCTTATACAATCTCTCAATGTTTTTTTTATAAGGAGTACCATGTATTAGGGAACTCTTTAATTTTAGCAAGAAATGTATATGCTAGCTCTCTACTACATATTTATTTTATTTAAGTTTTGTATATGGCATATGTGATTTTTAAAAGATTTTTATAGACCTTTTGCATATGGGATTTGCATATAGCATTTAGGAATCCTGTTATTTGCAGACTGGCAGACTTTTTTTTTTGTTGGTTTTATGAATGAAAGTTCAACCATCGAGATAAAAAAAAAACTGGAGGCAGCTTCCGCTTACCAGTTCCATGGATTCCCATGGGAGCTGCTCATTGGGGCATGAAGCCAATTCAGTGGTCAACCCGTCACGTCTCTGCAGTCTATGGGCAATACACACAGACAGCACACAGAATCATGGGAATCGCAGTTCATTACAGAAGTTAACGGGGAGACGCGGTTGTTTCCATTACAGATATGCTCGGTTTTCTCATATTATACGTCTCAAAAGAACCGAAAACGACGCGCTCTGATGGCTAGTTCACAAGCTAAATCCATTAATAATCATATTGCAGCCTATGCAGTATGTACTGATCTGAACAGACCTAGCTAACTTCAGCTAGTTTAATACAAGCAATAGCCTACAAGACTAGCCTATAAATAGCAACCCACACAGATAAAGCAGAGACGAAGAAGCTCGAGAATTATACATCATATTGCATTAAAATGCAATTACAAAATAAGAAAGGTATTCTATGAATGTACTATAACTATAAGTATAAACTATAAGTACAATACCGGCAGCTTACCCATTCGCTTTATTTGACCGTGAAATAAAAATGGTGGATCTCCGTTTTGTCTCGTAATTCATCGGAGAAAATCGTAAAGTCACGTGGTGTGCAATCGCTAATTCGTAAAATAAGTACGAATTTTCGGGACTGGAATTTCGTAGAATAGATACGAATGGGCTGTGAGAAATCCCCCGAAGCTGGTGTCTCCTTAACCTCTACCGGTGACACCAGGGCCACAGATTTAGGTGTCAAAGCGGACGTGTCTGTGACACTCGCGTCAGCTGCAGAGTGATAGGGCTTAAGTAAATTAACATGGCATAATTGACTTCTCTTTTTTCGATCTGGTGTTAAAATCATATAATCACGAGGAGAAATCTGGCACTCCACCACGTAAGGGCCAGAAAACCTCGCTTGAAACGAAGAACCCACTACTGGCAAAAGAGCCAGCACACGATCACCTGGCAAGAAGGTACGGGTCTCAGTCCGACGATCAAACAGTTTTTTCATTTTTTCCTGTGAACGAGAAAGATTCAATTTAGCAAATTTGCAGGTCTGATACAAACGTAAGCGGAAAGAATTAACATAATCCAACAGATTTTGTGGAGGGTCGGTTATCTGCCATCCTTCACCCATTAACGCAAGGGGGCCCTTTGGCACATGTCCGAACACCAAATCATTCGGACTAAAGCCCGTACTCTCCTGCACGACCTCTCGAGCAGAGAGTAACAACCAAGGAAGCCCTTCCTGCCAATCTCGACTCATCTCTGTACAGTATGCTCGTAACATTGATTTTAAAGTGGAATGAAAACGCTCCAGAGCACCCTGACTCTGGGGATGATATGCACTAGAGACGTTATGCCTGACCCGGAGTGTCCTAAGAACCTGTTTAAATATTTTAGATGTAAAATTAGACCCTTGGTCACTCTGTACAACCGTAGGAATACCAAAAATAGACATGAACTCCGTAAGAGCTTTCATAACGGACCGGGCAGTAATATTATGCAGCGGATATGCGGCAGGATAACGAGTGGCCTGGCACATGACTGTTAACAGATATTTACACCCAGACTTAGAAACCGGCGCTGGACCTACACAGTCAACAATCAGATGATCAAAAGAAGTAGCCATCGGAGGAATAGGGTGCAACGGGGCAGGTTTAATAGCCTGATTGGGCTTACCCGTTAACTGACACACTTTACACGTCCGACAATACCGAGCCACATCTGACTTTAGCCGAGGCCAGAAAAACTGACGTTCTAACACCAAAATGACCAGCCGTCTCGTTATGGGAAAGCTGCAAAACCAAGTCTCTAAACTTCACAGGAACTACAGTCTGCATAATTTCACTCCCAGGCATCAGATCACAATAACGCCATTTTCTGACTAGTAAGCCATCTAATAACTGATACGAAGCAGTAACAGAAACTTTCGGATCAGCAGTGTCAACACAATTAAATAGCTCAACCAACGAGGAATCGTCTCGCTGGGCATCTATTAGGTCCGCACGAGCGACAGAGGGCAATGAATAATCAAAGGGCTTTAACTCTACAATGGGAGAGATACTAGAATCCAACTTAATACCAGGGTCAGAGATGACCGTGCACGTCTGCTCCAATTTAGGTTCTGGAATGCTTAAGTTCTTAAAGCGCTCCTTCGCACGAGTAACGGCACAAGCAGTGAACACCTCAGGGAAGCAACGCAAACAGTCATCAGCCCCCACAGTGGAGAACGAAACGTCATTGACCCTCAAAGGGGGCGGAACATCCTTCCACACCCAACTCCCAGCCAAATCATTACCCAAAATTACCTGTACACCAACCACAGGCAACGTCGGTCGCACTGCCAACAGGACGTTCCCCTTCACCAGGTCAGACTGTAAAATGACTTTATGCAAAGGCACTCGGAGGGGAGACAGCCCTATCCCATGGACCAAGACACTGGTCCCTGAGTTTGTATTTTCAGAAAAGGGTAACACCGATCCCAGCACAAAAGACTGCGCAGCACCCGTGTCCCTTAGAACACGGACAGGGATGGGCGGCGAATCGCTATTCAAAGAAACAGTACCCATTGTAATGAAAGCATTCTCATTAAATTCAGACACCAACGAAGGCTCCGGCAGCTTAACCTCTGAGGAGAAAGGAAAGACAGAATGAGCTACAGTTTCAACCAGCGAAATGGAACGCGGCATCTCTCTAGAGAATCTATCTCGGTCAGATGACTTTGAAGAGTTATATTTATGCACTGGACACTCTTTATTGAAATGCCCCTTGTTTTTACAGGCAAAACAAACACGGGATTCATCACACTTTCCGTCAGTACCTTTTAGGATTTGCACTACCTTGGAAGAACGGTCATGATGTTGGTCACGCCAAGAAAAACTAGAAGAATGTGAACTGCTACTGCCAACTCGTGGAGAGTTATGAGAATTACCTTTAGCCTTATACACTTGATATTGATGTTTTTGCGTCAAATTATAATTGTCCACCAGAACCGCAGCTTTCGCGGCTGTGGCCACACCCTGCTGCTGAGACAAATAAGCCGCAGCATGATCGGGAAGAGTATTCTTAAACTGCTCCAAGATAATTAAATTCCACAAGCGGTCATAATCGTCAGCTGCATCAGAGGCATTACACCAACGCTTAAAGTGCAAACTCAACTCTCGCACAAATTCCACATTAGTCTGGCGATCAGCTTTCCTCCAAGTTCTAAATTTTTGGCGATACGCTTCGGGCACTAGCTCATATGCTGTCAAGACGGCATCTTTAAGATCCGCATAAGTAAAAACTGACTGTTGCATAAGAACGGAATAAGCCTCTCGGGCCTTACCAGTGAGAACAGACTGTAACAAGAGAATCCGGTCCTTCTCTGACCAACCTCGAGACTCAGCTGTATGTTCAAACACCAAAAAAAACGTGTCTGGATCTTTTTCGTCAAACGTGGGAACCAGACGTATATGACGCGAAATGTCAGAACTACGATCACCTGGTTCCAATGCTGACGCCTCTAATTTAGGCGTTTTTTCCATCGCAGCCAATTTCGCTAAACGGAACTCATTGTCAACTTTTTGAGTTTCAATAACCAAGCGGATTTCATTTTCGGCTTTTTGCATCTTTTCTTGCATAGCCAGTTTTTCTCTGTCAAAAGCCAATTGTTCCAAAGCCAATTTTTCTTTTAAGGCCAATTCCTGAGACTTAACTTTTAAAGCACTTCGACTTAACTTGCCCCACTCCTCGGTATCACTGCCACTTGAGTCAGTCCCAGTGGATGAATTAAACACAACAGGTGGAGGAGGCAAAACTACAGCTTCTGGACTAACATCTTTATTCATCGCTATTGTAGCAACCGCATTCTGCCAATCACGCTTACGCGTATAACTTTTACCCAACTCGGGAAAGTCACTTAAGGCAATCATCCAATGCGCTAAGAGATCCTTCAAATCAGGGACAGTGAGAACAAGGAAATCATCATGAGACTGATTATCAACAAAGGCTTTAACCCTAGGTCGAGTCAATTCCGGACCAGACATTTTGCGTAATTTTAAATAACTGCTAGTAATGACAAAGGAGCATCCCACCCTCAATAACTTACCTAAACCTCTAGAGGTTTACACCAGTGGGTGTTCCTAAACTAGCTAACTCACTAGCTCCTACCGAGCCCCTAGTCTTCATACAGCTAGTAAGGAAATTAGATATACATCAAATAACACCACCCGGAGGAGCCGTTTGGGATTCGACGTATATCTTGGTATCCGTTCACCGCACAGATTTAATACATAACCGGGTGCTCAGCGTACCTCAAAGTGAGTGCCACGCCGCTTCAGCCTAATCAGGATAAAAGACATGCTCCAATGTGATTACTCAATAGTTTCTTACTCACTCTTCACCCAACAGGATTCCCAAAAAGACAAAAACACGGACTGTAAGAACGGAGCTCCAAAACATTCCAATCCTCCTCCAGAGAGAAAAATGAACAAACTACAAATAAGCAATAAATAAACGTAATAGGTTAATTAAATGTAACACCAACTCACAAACTGGCTTTGTCTCCAACCCTACCGAAATTCCACAGTTCTCCCGCATACTCTGGAAACGGTAATCAAAATATCTGAAAAGAGCCCCAAAGGCACAACAAATCTCGGCGCGAGCCCCCAATTTCATGTTACGACCCCGCTAGGGAAGGGGCAACATGAAAGACGGAGACCACGACCAAGCTTGTGAGGTTATATAAAGTAATATTTATTTATAAGAAATCACTATAAAATGAATGGATGCGTGTAGTCATATATACAAACGAATAAGGAGAAAATGGATGCGTGTAAGTGTATAGAGCATGTGAGCTCAAAGTAACAAACAACCAGCAAATCAATGGAAAAACCACTGGCCAAACGCCAGTCTCTCGAAAGGAGGATCAGGAGGCCTCACAAGATGGAAACGGCGTCCTTTTATGCAGTCGCAAACAGTTGTGCCGCATTCCCCAGATTGGCATGGATACCCAGCGGCACCCGCAGGTATACACCAGCAGAGGCCGCTAGGGTCGTCACACCCGTCATGCATAGCGCCCACTGTACAAGCCTCTGGAGGCAGTGTTATGATCTGGGGTTGCTTCAGTTGCTCAGGTCTAGGCTCAGCAACGTTATGCAGCAATAAAATGAAGTCAGCTGAGTACCTGAATGTACTGAATGACCAGGTTATCCCATCAATGGGCATATTCCAGGACGACAATGCCAAGATTCATCGGGCTCAAATTGTGAAAGAGTGGTTCAGGGAGCATGAGCAATCATTTTCACACATGAATTGGCCACCAGATTCCTGACCTTAACCCCACTGAAAGTCTTTGGGATGCGCTGGAGAAGGCTTTACGGAGTGGTTCGACTCTCCCCTCGTCAATACAAGATCTCGGCCAAAAAATTATGAAAATAAAGAAAGGGAAAAAAAGAAAGAACCCGATATAAACAGGCGTAGAGCTCATAAGCTCGAGCGTGGAAAGAAAAGACATCATGCTCTCAAAACAGAAAGCAGAAACGAAGAGAGGTAGAACGAAAACGATAAGACAAAACTGTCTGGGAAGAAAAGAACAAGGAGACCAGAATGGAGGACAGAGCAAACAGAGGAAAGATTTCCTAAGTAAAGAATTTGCACAGGAGGAAAGTCCCGCATTACTCCAAAGCCAGCTGTGAAGCATGGTCTCCTCAAGTGTTAGACCTATACCTTACCGACTATACCTAAGCAACACAATACAGAAGCCCCGAACATTGGAAATACGGGGCTTAAATACCTGGCAGGTACCTAGGCACAGGTGAGACGGCTGATTACAGGAGAGAACTAAAGACCGGACCGGAATATAAAAGTAAGGTGAGGGTGTGCTCGAGTGGCTCCGGTGGTATACTAGCACAAAGGGAAAATGGCTGTAAAACCCCATGACAGAACAACATGACTATATTTTATGGGTTCCTCGAGGCACAGTGTTTAATTTAGAACTCACACAATCAATACATGCCAACATTACAGGTATTCAACACAAATAACGTGACATTTTTGTTACTGCATTGTTGCATTTTTATAGCAGTAATTATGGAGGCTTCCATGGAGATCTGAGTGTTTAGATAATGTTACCCGGCAACAGATGACCAATTGAGTCTCAAACCCTTGCAGAGGAAGCGCTGACAATGCCTGACTCAGAGCTGCAGAGCATGCAATGCTCAACAACACATCCAACAATATACTGTATGTACACAATGCAGAAATACTTTAGAGATACATACATCTATTCAGTATCACACCTTCCCTAAAGAGAGAGAGAGAGAGAGAGAGAGAGAGAGAGAGAGAGAGAGAGAGAGAGAGAGACTTACACAATCATCAGATCTAACCATGATTTAAACTTGTATGGGAAGTTGCCGAGTTAAGTATACTTCCACCTCCTTCATCTCTCAGACAACTGGAGGCCTTCCTTCTTGAAGAGCAATCCAATATCCTAGTACATGGTTCAGAACTTGTATGATGGCATTCTAAGAAGGACTGAAGCTGTTCTGAAAGTGAAGGGTCACCCTACTCCTTATCACTTTATATTTACATATTTGTGAGGTGTTTTTCTAACCCGTGTATCTTCTTTTGTAAAAGCCTGTTCTATACACTGGTAACATTTTCAGTTGTAACAGTGGACGTCTCTTTGTTCTCGTTGTGAGTGCAGAGTCTCCTACAGCAGTGTGGGACCAGTGTGTAACTGGCATCTTTCTTAAGTAAGATGTACAGTAGGGAGTCCATTAGAGGGCTGATATTCAGGAACAGAGTAGCGACAAAATAGATTTTATGATAGATTCTGAATGAAATCGATGAAAATAAAAACATAAGTAATATTATACTTGGAAAGAACAGAACTAAATATATGAGCAGTACAAGTGCCAGTGTACCCAGAATCCTTTTATTCTCTTCGCGTGAGACTGAGATGGAGTGGGAGAGGGCTCTCCATGTACCCACCAGGAAGAACACTAGAAGTGGCAGGGGGAGGATAAAGAAGATGGCATATCCTATAGATACACCCTCAAGGGAAAGAAAAATCTCAGCTAAAGGCCCAGCTATGAAAATGAGCAGGTCAAACACATAGACTGCCAGTGAGATGAGGATGGAGTGTTTCATAGTGTGGCGATATCGATACCACAAAGGATGCACAACCAGGAGATATCTCTCCAGCGCAATACACATCATGAACAAAATACTGGCTCCTATACCAAAACTGAACAGCACACTGCCTGCGACATACCCTTTGATATCATTTAGCAGGAGACCCATAAGTCTTCCAATTATCTGGATGAAATCTGAAATGAGGAGGTTTATGACATAAACATGTGTGACATGGCCAGCCTTCACCTGATGATACAGGGCAAACACAGCCCAGCAGATTACTGGCAGCTCAATGCATAGAGTTACCATGTTAATCACAGATCCTATGTAGGGCAGAGATGAATATTCTGAATCAAAGTTGTACATGGTGTCATTCTCCATGCCAGTCTCATAACGCATGTCCTCCAGAGATGTAAGTGTTGTATTAAAGTTATCCATGGTGTCCAGTTCAGCTGTTCAGTTTAATATTCCTGATAACTCCAGTGGCCACCCTAAAGAGAGAGAAGAGTATTAAAAATGTATCTGTCTGTGTGTACATACAGTTAGCACCATAATTCATTGGACAGTGACACATTTTTTGTTATTTTGGTTCTTTACTCTAGCACTTTGAGTTTGAAAGGATACAATGATGATCAGGTTGAAGTGCAGACTGTCAGCTTTAATTTTGGGGTATTATCGAATGAACTGTTTAAAAATTATAGAACCTTTTGTACATAGTCCCCCCCCATTTTCGGGCATCAAAAAATATTGGACAGTTTAACATAATGTAGAATAAAGTAATCATTTTTAATATTTGGTCGCATATCCTTTGCATGCCTTAACTTCCTGATGTCTGTGATGAAAAGACTCTTGATATCTTATTTTCTGGTACTCATCTTACAAGTTATACTATAATTTCTCTGCATTTGAATGGATCTCTATGGGAATTGGGGGGTGGGACTAAATTTACCTGTAAATTATACTGGAACAGTATGGAATACAAGGTTGGCAAAATGACTAAGTCATCAAGGGTCTGAGGGATCAAACAAGCCTCAAACCATCACTCTGCTGCAAGATATGCAGTAGATATGGATGGATCACTTTAAGGGTTGTTTCTCATGACAAACTTTCCTATTGACCTCAAGTCAGGAGAAGAAACCCTTCAAGTTATCCATCCATATCTACTGCATATCTGGCAGCAGAGTGAGGCTGTAAGGCTTGTTTGATACCCTTAGTATTTGTAAGAGCCAAAACCAGTGAAAATATATTTTGAATAGATTTCTATATTTTGTATAATATAATTTAGTATTTGATCCATAAGTGAATATAGCGAAAGAACAGAGAATTTAAGTCTTTATATATTGATAGTTTATTGGTTAGTTTATATCTTCATACTGCGCATGTGTAGAAACCTAAAAGCTAGAACCTAGAATTAATGATTCAGTGATGAGATAAGGTGCGCGCAGTATAGAAGCATACAGCTTTTTGACCGTCATCCTAGCCTGTTCCTTTACTAAAACCAAAGACTGTTAGACAAAGAATGATGTACTTACCTGCTGGGTCGTGGATCCTGTTGGATTGATGATTGCCGAACCTGAAAAATAAAACGATCAACATCATTCACGGAGTCCTGAGTGAGTAGCCTGCATCATAGCTTGTGGATAAGTTAGCATGGATAGCCTATGGATACGAGTTAGAACCCTTCTACTGCCCACGTTGAGAGAAGTGGCTTAATTAAGAAACGAAACAAACTGAAAATTTGCCACTACAATATGACTCAGACCCTTGATGACTTAGAGCCATTTAGCCAACCATGTGTTTCCATACTGTTCCATTGTAATTTACAGCTAAATCTAGTCCCACCCCCCAATTCCTAAAGAGATCCATTGCGGAGACGTAATAGCAGGGGTGGGCAATTCCAGTCCTGGAGGGCCGGTGTGTATGCAGGTTTTTGTTCCCACCAATTACCCCAGCTAAATGAGCTAATTGGCTGTTTACACTAACACTGGTAGATTAGATCACATTAAAATGTTTCATATAGGGACACAAGAAGTCTTCGGCTGTCATTCATGCGCTTATTAAGAATTGTAGCTAAAATGTCAGATGGCGTAAATATTTGGGCTAATTAGGTAATTAAGGCCAGAAGTTGGCATGAAAACCAGAAATGGATATGGCCCTCGTTGCCCACCTCTGGGTTATAGTATTGCTTGTAGGAGTGCCAGAAAATAGGATATCATGAGTCATTTGATATTGTTGGGTCACAGACATCGGGAAGTTATGGCATGCAAAGGATATGCAACCAAATATTAAAAATGATTACTTTATTCTACATTATGTTAAACTGTCCAATATTTTTTGATGCCCGGAAATGTGGGGACTATGTACAAAATGTTTTATAATTTCTAAACGGTTCATCCGAAATGGATGAAAATACCGAACTCATTGTCATTGTATCCTTTCAACCTCTACATGCTACAAGCCTGCCCGGGCCAAGAATATTGTGTGATCTGTATAACCTGTCTTGCCTTTCTCCCCCTGCTACAGCACTGCCCTGTAAGCAATAAAAACACCTGGGAATTGGCTGAGTCGTGCATTTGGGTTCAGTCAGCTGTCTGGGTCATAACACAAAATAACAAAAAATTATTCTAAAGTACCAGAGTTAAGGATAATTTCAGTTTAAATTGTGCTACTACATAATATTATAAGAGAGAGAGAAACATAAATACACAGATAGGTAGATATATAGATAGATGGATGGATGGATGGTACTTGGGGTGTTGGTGGCCCTAAACAAGAATGTTAATTGTGTGGCCCAGGGATGACTGCATATAGCGTTTTTTTTTCCAGCGAGCTGCCAGCCCTACCTCAGGGCACAGATGTGGACCTCTAGGTGCTTTTTTAAACCCCATTTTTAAAAAATAAAAACAGAGGGAGAAAGACTGAAGTAATATAAAAACAAAATAGCCTAAGCTGATTCCTCCAGAATTATTAGCAAGCTTGGTTATGTGTTTCTGAGAAAATCTTTTATCTTTTATAAAAATGTTTTTGTTTCTTTTAATAAATTTACCTCAATTAAAGGTTTTGATTTCCTTCATGGTTTTTTTTTTTAATATGAAGCTGATAACCAACAAATACATTTTTTCATAGCCTTTTTTGCTTATTTCTACCAAGGGTGCCAATAATCCTGGAGGGCACTGCATATAAAAAAGCCACATTTACTTGCTATAAATTGAAGTAAGGTTAATTTCTCAGTAAAACATTAAACTCTCATTCTTACTCCTTGTTCTCCAATTGTCAGCCATTGTTCTCCAAAAAATATTCACAGGTGTTGGGGGTATCACGTTGAGGCGAATTGAGCCCACACACGGTGTTACGCACATCCCCTGAACACGTTTGATGGGTTAATCATTTCTTACAGTGTGTTGGCATTGCCTGTCTTCCTCTGAGACTGACTGTAATTTACTATTCTTTTCTTGGCGCTCTCCATTCTCCCAAGACCGTGTGGAATTCCTGCACTGGCCTCCAGAACCAGGCTGGAAAAAAAACCCAATTCATATGCAGCAGCTTTCTCTCTTTATCTTTTTCTACATTCACTCCTTCATCCTTTCTCTCTTTCTCAATTTATTTCTTCCCTTTCTCTTCAGATACGCTACGCAGGCCCCTCTACACAGAGTGTTTTGTCCGCGCCGTCGCTGTAGCTAAAGAACGTAGCCAAAGCCAGATGCTGGTGAATGTTCATCAGCAGTTTGCCCTTTTTCCTGTTTGTCCCTTAAATAAATAAACAAATGAATTAATCACCCACCTCCAGGATATTTGCTTTATTAGTGTCCAGGACCTTGTGGGGATGGGAAGGCACGTAGAAGTTGCAGTAGAAAAGGTATCTTTGATGTCCGTCTGTTTGATGTCTATAAGAGTAGCTCTCGTACCCGAGCCCGACCCGTCTGAGAATGAGTGCAATGGGGGTGATTAATATAGATGGCATGGTTTTAGTTCCTCTTTTGATGTTTGTAATTGAGGAATACAAAACATGTTTGTCTGTGTGAAACCTATCTTCTCTGCCCCACGCACTGCGTACGCACACACACACACACACACACACACACACACACACACACACACACACACACACACACTTCAGCTTTAGTCCTCCTGAGGCTCGATGGCCTCATATGATGACATAATTATGAATTTTTCCACTTCCTTTTGAAGGACGTTGCTTAGTTTCCATAGTTATCAGGAGCTGCTAGTTACACATAGCAAGGAGAAATAAAAAATGCACACAGAAACGCGTTCCGGGTCATAGGAGGTTAAATTAGTTCTGCTAGAGTTTAGTTTAGCACCAGGCCTGGAGGGCCACAGTGTCTACTGGTTCCGGGTGTGTTTAGCACACTTTGGGCCTGATTTACTAAGACCTTTAGTGCGTGCAAAACATTTTTATCACACACAAAACCAATAACATGTCCAATGGTTGGTTGTGGTATTTGTTTTAGTTTTGCGAATGCTACAGGTCTTAGTAAATCAGGCCCTAAATGTGAATAATTTAAGCAATTGATTTGCTAAAGACTTTCTCACTCATTGTTTTTTTTTTTTTACGATTGGCTGCTTATTGAAAGGAGACCACAAAATTCTGCAGAAATGATGGCCCTCCAGGATACGCTTTTGAGTGTAGGCCAAATTATGAGGTTAGTTTCTGTAGAATGGGGACCTTGGTCATTAGCCTAGCGTGCATAACTGGACAGAATTTCTTGTAAGTATGAACAGTACGCTGTCGGAACTGAAATTGGGATGGTAGGTAAGTATTCGCCAAGTTACAGCTTGGTGGGGCAAGACCCATACCTATCCAGCACCGAGAGTTTGGCACTTTTCAGGGTTTCCTACGGAAGTAACCACAATAACCATAGACTCTCAGTCCTTAAAAAACATTAACTTCTGTATGTTCTGACCTCATGTAACCACACAGCATTCAGATACAACTTCACACATCCACACAATAAAGCCCCAAACTTGGGTTATTTTGCCGGTTTTTCTCCTTCTTCTTCTTCTTCATCTGCTTCTTCTTCTTTTTACTGCTGCAAAGGCTCTATACCCTCAAATAATAATTATCCCCATTGGATAACAACATCGCATACGTGCCATCCCAAGCTTAAAATTTCAAAATTTCATCTGGTAAAAATCTTGTTGTTGCATTAATGATAAAAAATATATAAATAACTGTTACACATAGCAAGGAGAAATAATAAAATGCGCACAGAAGCGCGGTCCGGGTCAGCACTAGAGCAGGGCTGCCCGGCTCCAGTACCAGGAGGGCTACAGGGTCTCCTGGTTTCTGCTGTGTTTAGCACTCTTCTTGTGACTAATTTAAGTCATTGATTTGCTAATGACTCTCTTACTCATTGGTTTGTTTTGTTTTTTTTAAACAATTGGCTGTTTATTGAAAGGAGACCACAAAATTCTGCAGAAATGGTGTCCCTCCAGGATACGCTTTTGAGTGAAGGCCAAATTAAGAGGTTCGTTTCTGTAGAATGGGGACCTTGGTCATTAGCCTAGCGTGCATAACTGGACAGCATTTCTTGCAACTTTGAACAGGAACTGGAGCTGATAAGCTGATAAGTCAGAAATTGAAGGTGCAATGTATGGGTGGGGCACTGGTGTTACGCCCTTGGGCAATCTGAATTGCATCAGTAAAAAATGTAGCTGTATAAATTGTACATAAAAAGGAAATGTGAGCTGTGACTCTTGGTAAGTCTGACTGTACAGATGTCATCCACAGAAGCAGCGTTCCTGTGTTTCTGCTCACCCTCTGTGCTGGAGTTTAATGTCTTTGTTAGGCCTCTCTCTCTCAGGGTGAGGTTTTATATGCTGTCTCCTGGCTTAGCAGGTTTTGTGTAAACCGACGTCATGACTGATGCTGTCAGAACTGAAATTGGAATGGTAGCTATGCCATCCGCCAAGTTACGGCTTGGCGGGGCATGCCCCATACCTATACAGCACCGAGAGCTTGGCACTTTTCAGGGTTTCCTACAGAAGTAACCACAATGACCACAGACTCTCAGCCCTTAAAAAACATTAACTTCTGTATGTTCTGACCTCATGTAACCACACAGCATTCAGATACAACTTCACAGATCCACACAATAAAGCCCCAAACTTGGTTTAATTTGCCGGTTCTTCTTCTTCTTTTTTACTGCTGCAAAGGCTCTATACCCTCAAACTATAATTCTCCCCATTGGATAACAACATCGCATACCTGCCATCACAAGCCTATCGACCAATACATTTTTTTCAAACTAATGTGGACACATCACAGTGTCACAGACAAAACTGCTATATGGCTTTGCATTTTCTGTGGAGCATCTGTGGCCTAGTTGTCGGAGTTGCCATCTCTCATTCTGAGGATTGGGGGTTTAATCCCTGCCAATGTACCAAAGTGCAAGCATATTTTCGACAAAAACAATGTGAAAATGCTATACTTTTAATTTATTAGACTGTTATTTTCACATTAACAAACGTCTTTTTATTGCAAAGGCAAAGACATGTTTACAATATTAACTGTTCAATGTTTCACTTCTACTTCAGCAAAATAGTGAAAGTCAGACGACACCACTGCAGGTAATGTTACGCAGTGTGGGAAAAAATTTTCTATTTGTCACGCAGAGAAAATAGTTTTAACGCAAAAATTTCATCTGGTTAAGATCTTGTTGTTGCATTAATGATAAAAAATATATAAATAACTGTTACACATAGCAAGGAGAAATAATAAAATGCGCACAGAAGCGCGGTCTGGGTCAGCACTAGAGCAGGGCTGCCCGGCTCCAGGGCCAGGAGGGCCAAAGGATCTCCTGGTTTCTGGTGTGTTTAGCACACTTCATGTGATTAATTTAAGTCATTGATTTGCTAAAGACTTTCTCTCTCATTGTTTTTTATTTATTTATTTATTTTTTTTTTTTTTTACAATTGGCTGCTTATTGAAATGAGACCACACAATTCTGCAGAAATGATGGCCCTCCAGGACACGCTTTTGAGTGAAGATCAAATTATGAGATTAGTTTCTGTAGAATGGGGACCTTGGTCATTAGCCTAGCGTGCATAACTGGACAGAATTTCTTGTAAGTATGAACAGGAACTGGAGCTGATAAGTCAGAAATTGCAGGTGCAACGTGCGATTGGGACATTGGAGTTGCTCCCTTGGGCAATCTGAATTGCGTCAGTAAAAAATGTAGCTGCATAAATTGTACATAAAAAGGAAATGTGAGCTGTGACCCTTGGTAAGTCTAAATGTACAGATATCATCCACAGAAGCAGCATTCCTGTGTTTCTGCTCACCCTCTGTGCTGGTGTTTAATGCCTCTCTCTCTCTCAGGGTGAGGTTTTATATGCTGTTTCCTGGCTTAGCAGGTTTTGTGTAAACGGACGTCATGACTGACGCTGTCGGAACTGAAATTGGGATGGTAAGTATGCCATCTGCTAAGTTACGGCTTGGCGGGGCATGCCCCATACCTATACAGAATGAGAACTTGGCACTTTATAATATAATTTGTATGATACCTTTCACCCAGAGATACAACCTGTCTGTGTATTTTTATCATCAGCGTTTTGTTATAGAAACGTATATATATTGTCCTGTAATACATTTTGTGTGATGACAGCATTATGTGAACATAATGTAATATTCATGAGTGAATCACAATTATAGTTTTAAATATATAAAACAAATGCAAAAAAATAAAGGGAAAACAATGAAAAGATTAAAAAAAAGCTTCACTCAAAAGAATATTTAGGCCCAAAAGTTAAAACTTATGCATTTCAATTTTCCATCCAATTTCCACACATAACTCCAATGTCAAAGATGACATTTCAATCCATGTTTCTTCTTCAGGTTATGGGATCCAGTGGAATAATTAAATATATTTTCTATGATTCAATCCGATTAATTCTGGATTAAACAGATTTATGTTGTCTTTAATTTATATGGATAAATACAATTTTTATTTATATATACGTTTCATATAACTCGTATGCTTAATGTTTATGAGGGCCAAGAATCATTTTTTGACATAAATCTCAATTTAAACTAAAACCATGTAACATTCCTGTACGGACACAGTAAAATGTTAATGTTAATTAAACTCTAACAGTGTTTACATGAGTGAAAAAAACTACCAGTGCAACACACCAGAAAGTGAACTATGCCATTATTTATTTTATTTATTTATTTAAAAGGGACAGCACATAGTAATCAACATATCCGCAGAAGTTAGCTCAAGAGCTAGTTTTCATCTGTAGTCTCTAGAAAGATCATTATAGGACATAAACTTAAATAAAATATAAGTAAACTATTCCTTTAAATTCCTCATTTCTGACCAATAGTGTTAATGGAGTCCATTAGAGGGCTGATATTCAGGAACAGAGTAGCGACAAAATTTATTTTATCAAAATCATATATATATACTTTTTTTTAAAAATAAGTAATAATACGCTTGGAAGGAACAGAACTAAATATATAAGCAATACGAGTGTCAGTGTACCCAGAATCCTTTTCTTCTCTTCACGTGAGACTGAGATGGAGTGGGAGAGGGTTCTCCATGTAGCCACCAGGAAGAACACTAGAAGTGGCAGTGGGAGGATGAGGAAGATGGCATATCCTATAAATACGCCCTTGAGGGAATAGAAACCCCCTAAGAAAAACACAACTGTGAAGAGCAGGTCAGACACATAGACTGCCAGTGAGATGAGGATGGAGTGTTTGATAGTGCGGCGAAATCGATACCACAAAGGATGCACAACCAGGAGGTATCTCTCCAGTGCAATACACATCATGAACAAAATACTTGCCCCTAAATCGAACATGAACAGCCCAATGGCTGCATATTTTTGTCGTATATACATAAGTCTTCCAATGATCTGGATGAAATCTGAAATGAAGAGGTTTATGACATAAATATGTGTGAAATGGCCAGCCTTCACCTGATGATACAGGGCAAACACAGCCCAGCAGATTACTGGCAGCTCAATGCATAGAGTTACCACGTTAATCACAGATCCTATGTAGGCCAAAGATACTCGATATGCTGAATCAAAGATGTACATGGTGTCATTCCGCATGTCAGTCACATTTAACATGTCCTCCAGAGATGTAAGTGTTGTATTAAAGTTGTCCGTGGTGTCCAGTTCAGCTGTTCAGTTTGACAGTTGTGATTCTTTATGTCCTGAAAACTCCAGTGGCCTCCCTAAAGAGAGACAAGAGCATTAAAAATGTGTCTGTATGTGTGTCTGTCTGTATGTACTGCACATATATCTGTTTGTGTGTACATGTGTCTGCCAGCGAGTCACAGCCGCTACCGTGCCTGTGAGGTGGGCTGACTATCTACTGGCAGCGAGTCACAGCCGCTACCCTGCCTGTGAGGTGGGCTGACTGTCTGTACTGGCAGCGAGTCACAGCCGCTACCCTGCCTGTGAGGTGGGCTGACTATCTACTGGCAGCGAGTCACAGCCGCTACCCTGCCTGTGAGGTGGGCTGACTGTCTGTACTGGCAGCGAGTCACAGCCGCTACCCTGCCTGTGAGTGGCGCTGACTGTCTGTACTGCCAGTGAGTCACAGCCGCTACCCTGCCTGTGAGTGGAGCTGACCCTGTCTGTACTGCCAGCGAGTCACAGCCGCTACCCTGCCTGTGAGTGGAGATGACCCTGTCTCTCCTGCCAGCGAGTCAGTGCCATTTCAATGCATTCTATGTCTTTTTGTTAGTAAACAGCTTTCTGTTTCTCAATACATAGATGACACATTATTTATGACATTAACTTTGCATTTTTCCAAGGATTTGTACTATAGAAAGGATATGATTATGTTGTGTCTTATACTGCATTTTTTGGAAAGCCGACATAGAAAAATATAACGTTATAAGATCCTACTTTATTTATTTTATTTGTCAGTTTATCACAGGACAGAAACACAAGAAATGTCTACAAAGAGAAAAAAAAAAAAACAGCAAAGATGAAATAAAAAAAATAAAAATAATAATGAATAACTGCCTTTCTACACGTACAATGGGCTACATTCATATGTTGAGTGTTAAAAAAAACAACAACAATTAGCCAGGTTCAAATATACTTCATACTATAGAATTGTTTAGGTAAGAGAGAAAAGGCAGAGAATTTTTGGGAACAGTTTTCACAAATCGAAGTTCCTCCATTTGTATATTGGAGACCAGTTCATTTTCATTCCATTTTTGAAAACAATGGGGAGAAAAAGACTTCCAATTCATTAAAATGAGTCTTTTGGCTGCCACCATCCCAAAAACCAAAGACTGTTGCATGTCAACGGGCAAATGTTTGGTGGACTCAGAGCAACCAAGGAGGGCAACTCCAGCCTCGGGCTCAATGTCCCGTTCATATGCTTTGGAATACAAATCAAAAATACGTGTCCAAAAATTCTTAAGTAAAGGACAAAACCAAAAAATGTGTACCCTCTGTAACCCGGCATGTGTCACACAACAAGGAAATAGAATAATAAATCATATGTAATTTAGATTTAGAGTAATGCAGCCGATGTATGACTTTAAATTGTATAAGCTGATGTCTGCTGTTAATGGAGCAGGAGTGAATTGTGGACAAACTCTCTCCACACATCTCAGATATTTCTCTGCCCAATTCATCAGCCCAGGCTGCCATTAGTTGTTCAGTTAACACCAGAGTCACAGAAGATGGATACAAACTTGAAAACAAGATGTTTAGAGTCTGGAGGAAGCAGAGCATTCTCATAAAAGGGCTGTTGTCAAATTTGGATTCAACAAAATGTCTCGTCGGTAAATAACAAAAAAAATTAGAGTTAGGAAGATTGAATTTTCCTCCGAGTTGACCAAAAGATGCAAATTGACCGTCTATATACAGATCTTGAACAGCAACTAACCCCCTCTCCCTCCAGGAATGATATACGCCATCGGTCCATGTGGGTACAACATTACATTACATTACATTATAGGCATTTAGCAGACGCTCTTATCCAGAGCGACTTACACAACTTCTTATTACATGTATCCATTCATACAGCTGGATATATACTGAAGTAACTCAGGTTAAGTACCTTGCTCAAGGGTACAATGGCAGTGTCCTCGACCCTGCTACCTTTCAGTTACAAGTCCAGTTCCTTAACCATTATACTACACTGCCGCCCCAATGGTCGTATAGAATGTTAATATTTGTTAAGAATGGTTAAAACAAATAGGTGTACATACAGAAGTCTCAGGTACATTGAAAACACTTCTAATCTGATTTAAGATTCTAATAGAGTTGTTCAATACAAAGCTCTGGTTAGTTAGATTGTTGGACTTGACCGGCTTTGAAAGAAGCATCGCCTGCAGTGACGAGCCAGGAGCTGTATTGATCTCCATATCTAACCACAAGGGGGCACCAGACTCGTTCACATCTAAAACACCCCATTGCCAATATGTAAGCGGCAGTAATAATGTTTAAAAATAGGCAAATTTAGCCCTCCTTCAGATTTAGGCTTTTATAAATGAGCTTTTGAAATTCTATGACACTTATAATTCCAAACATAAGATAGAGTCATGGAATCTAATTTCTAAAAAAAGGCCGATGTGAGAAAAAGAGGAATATTCTGACAAAAATAAAGAAACCTGTGGAGGGAAACCATCCTTATAGAATTTATACGTCCAATCATAGAAAGGGGCAAGACTTTCCAACTTTCAATATTTTGCGATATACTCCACAAAGTTACGCTTAAATATTAGTTTTTTGGTCCCTAGGTATTTTCAAACCAAGATAGGATAAATGATCTCTAACTATTTTAAATGGTATGCCTTCTAGGGAACCTGGCGTATAAGTATCGGAGAGAGGCATAAAGTCACTTTTAGTCCAGTTTAATGTATACCCTGAAAGCCTACCAAATGAATCAATTAGGTCCAAGAGCAGGGGGACTGCTGACATTGAATCCTGTACATACAATACAACACATGATCTGCGTACGAGCTAATGCGTGTTTCTATGTTTCCCACTGTTAAGCCTTTGATACCTGGATGTTTTCTTATCCTTATGGCAAGGGGCTCTAGTGCAATGGCAAAGAGAGCAGGGGAGAGCAGGCAACCCTGCTGAACAGAACGTTGTAAGGGAAATAAGTCTGACCTGTCTCCATTCGTTAAAACAGAGGACATTGGACACATACATTACCATCACCCAAGAGATACATGATTTGCCAAACCCAAATCTATTTAAAGATTCAAGCATATAAAGCCATTCTATTTGATCAAACACTTTCTGCGCATCAAGAGATATAATAACTGCTCCGTTACACTTCCTATGGTCAGCATAGATGGTGTTAAGCAGGCGCCTTACATTAAAGGAGGAAAACCTGCCAGTAATGAACCCAGACTGATCAGGGTGAATAATAGATATATGTATGTCTAACCTGGTAGCAAGGACTTTAGTAAGCACCTTTCTATCAAGATTTTGAAATGCAATAGGCCTGAAGCTAGCAGGGTCCGTTTCCTCCTTGGCTTTTTTTAACAAAAGACAGATATTGGCCTCATAAAGTGTATTAGGTAAGATGCTATTGTTCTTTGAATTAACAATCATTGTGAGAAGTGGAGCGAGGGTACTGCAGAAAGCTTTATAGAATTCACAGCCGAACCCATCAGGGCTTGCTGCTTTCCCAGAGGGAAACAACATAATAGCTGAAGTTATTTCTTCTACAGTGAAGTCCGATTCTAAACCCTTCCCAGCATCTTCACTAAGTGTGGGCACATCTAATGAGTCAAAAAAAGTGGATCGGGTGGCATTACATTTAGAAGTATATAAATCAGTGTCAATGTCACGGTTTGAAATACAAGTTTTGTACTCAGAATCCACCACTCTCCCAAACAATACACAAGGCAGATGTAAAAGGCCAAAAGTAGATTTGTTTAGTACGGAACAATTCATAAAACCTAGGACACACAACACCCCCCCCCCCCCCCACACACACACACACACGCACACGCACACGCACACGCACACGCACACCCACCCACACACACGCACGCACACGCACACGCACACGCACACACACACACACACACACACACACACACACCCCACACACACACACACACACACACCCACACACACACACACACACACACCACACGACCTGATGGAGCAATGCCCGTCGGTGGGTCCCTTTATTCCCCCCCCACTCGCTCCCCACGTTCCTGCCGGACGCCGCCGACCCCCTCCCACAGGTAAGCGTGCCTCCTACACCAAACACACACATACACACACAACACTGTCACTCAATCCCCCACACACTGTGCTGTTCAGGCTTTGTGGCAACGGTAATGCAAAGGACACACACACACACACACACACACACACACACACACCATTTTTTTTCAGCGCTCCGGACCACGCCCGCTCACTGTCGCCGTTTGCTGTTCCGCAGGTAAGTGACACCGTACACAACACACTGACTGCACATTCACACAACTACTACAGCACACAACTACAAAATACTTTTTCAGTGAGTAAAGCTGGATTGAAGCACCAAGAGTAATATTGTTTAGGCAGAGAGAGATTAATAGACATTGTTATGGGACTATGGGCAGATATCAAAATATTGTGATATTTTGTGTCCGTGACACGTGAGATTAATTGGGAATCAATCAAAAAATAATTGATTCTGCTGTAAGATTTATGTACATGTGAATAATAAGAATAGTCTCTTCCCGTGGGATGCTGGAGCCTCCAGATATCAATCACATTTTTATATTTCATTAAGATATTTATGACCTGCACAGAGGTCACATTTGAGGGTGGATGGGAAGAAAGCCTATCCAGATAAGGATCCCAAAAACAGTTAAAATCTCCACCAATAATTAGGTTTGAGCCACTAACATCTGGAAGTAAGTCAAAAACCTTGGATCGTCAGTGTTCGGGCAATAGATATTTAGGAAAGTCATTGGAGATTAATTAATATTACCGGAAGTTAGGATATATCTCCCATTTGGATCTGTAAGCATAGAGGACACTTGAAATGGAACATTTTTACGAAATAAAATAGCAGCTCCGCGAGCTTTGGAAGGAAATGGTGATTGGTAAACCTGTGAAATCCAATTGCATCTCAAGTGAAGCTGTTTAGTTGCTTTAATATGGGTTTCTTGCAAAAAACTCTTAGGTGCTTAAATACCTTATCCTTTTTAACAGCATGACCAAGCCTTTTTACATTCCACGGAGACCAATGTAATATTCTTATTACCTGGTTTCATATTACTGTGAAACCTTGCCATCTATACAAGTTAATAGATCAAATAATATGTGTAGCACAAATGCAGAAAAATCCTGGCAGTACTAAACAATAACAAAGAAAAAGTAAATAAAAAAATAAAATACACAAAAAAAATAAATAAGTCGCCCTCTTAGGCAACGTTCACCCTCCCCCACCCCCTCCCCCTCCCCCTCCCCTCACCCCCAGCATGTTTCCCTAATTGAAACACAAATATTCCGTTCTTCATCAAAAAAGGTCTTACCAATTAGTTGGGCCAGCACAGATCCTACTAACTGCTTGTTTGATTATTAGTGGTTCATTCATAAAATGATCTATAGCTTAAAATCTGTGTTTTAAAAAAAATAATAAAAAAGCTAGAGCACTGGTTCCCAAACGTTGTCCTACGGACCCAAACATGCATTGTGCTAACTTAAGTTTAAAAAAAATTATAGTAGAACTTGAACATGTTTTTACACAACCTGATGAAATTGGCTGTACCTCAAAGGCCCAGTCACTCTCAGAAAGCAGCCATGAACTTACCAGAAGAAGCTGTTTGGACAGAGATCTTCTTCAGTTTCTCTCTATGATGGGTAACGTTTGGAGACAAACTCACTGTTCAATAAACTCTAGTAGTAATTGAATTACCAGTTGACAGTTTTTCGGTTAGACCGTATTCACAATGACCAGGTTTCAATAACTGCTTCAGAAATGAACTTATATTGATGAGATAAGCTATAAGAAAGAGGGGATATTTGCATATGTATTCAATAAGCTCCCATCCAGCCTGTATGTTCAAATACAAAGTAATTGCAAAGTGTTTCAGATAAAACACATCACATGTTCTACAGCATAATGTGAGCCACAAAGTGTCCAATGATTTGCATAAGTATCTTATTTTTCACCATCTAGCACTGAGGACCATACCATGTAAATAATTATTAGACAAACAGGCTGAGAAGAATTTAAAAAGTCTGTCTCATTTCTAGTATCTAATATGATATATTCTGTATCTCTGTTTCCTGTACATATGTTATATACAGCATCCTGTAGCTGTGTTTCCTGTACATATGTTATATACAGCATACTGTAGCTGTGTTTCCTATACGTATGTTATATGCAGCATACTGTAACTGTGTTTCCTATTTGTATGTTATATACAGCATACTGTAGCTGTGTTTCCTATGAGTAATATATTGCATACTGTAGCTGTTTTCTGTATGTTATATATCAACAAAGAATGTTTTTAACAAATGCAAAAATGCCAAGTTACTCACACATACAAAGCACTCTCTATCATAAAACTTGCAGAATCTAGGCCTGTCATTAACAGTATTGATTTCCTTGGCTTCCACCCAAATCTGTTTATTTATTTTTTTATGTGTGGGAGTTTTCTTTCAGTCCACGACCTGCTCGGGTGCACAGACGTTTCCCTGGCCCCATTGCGGGCCAAAGTCGCTGGTCAAGTACTTCTTCATCGCTGCGTGCTTCCATGGGGACCGTAGCCTTGGCAACTCCGTTAATGGTTTATTATGGAGGGGGAAAGACTAAATAATGTGTTTGGAACCCGGCACAACAGGATCGTTATTTGTGTAATAAACCAGAGGCCTGGAGATCTGTATCCTGGGGGAGAGGACTTGAACATTGCATTTATTTTATTTTATTTTTTAAATTTCAGACAATTTCTTCAAAAATAGGTGGTTATTTTCTGATTCAAATAGTGAAAGCCTGTCTTTAAATATTACAGATACACTGCCTGGCCAAAAAAAAAGTTGCCGTTGCATCCGTCATGCATAGCGCCCACTGTACAAGCCTCTGGAGGCAGTGTTATGATCTGGGGTTGCTTCAATTTGTCAGGTCTAGGCTCAGCAACGTTATGCAGCAATAAAATGTCAGTTTTGTTTGAGTCAGCTGAGTACCTGAATGTACTGAATGACCAGGTTATCCCATCAATGGGCATATTCCAGGACGACAATGCCGAGATTCATCGGGCTCAAATTGTGAAAGAGTGGTTCAGGGAGCATGAGCAATCATTTTCACACATGAATTGGCCACCAGATTCCTGACCTCAACCCCATTGAAAGTCTTTGGGATGCGCTGGAGAAGACTTTACGGAGTAGTTCGACTCTCCCCTCATCAATACAACATCTCGGCCAAAAAATTATGAAAATAAACAAAGGGAAAAAAAGAAAGAACCCGATATAAACGGGCGTAGAGCTCATAAGCTCGAGCGTGGAAAGAAAAGACCTCATGCTCTCAAAAGAGAAAGCAGAAACAAAGAGAGGTAGAACGAAAACGGTAAGACAAAACTGTCTGGGAAGAAAAGAACAAGGAGACCAGAATGGAGGACAGAGCAAACAGAGGAAATATTTATTAAGTAAAGAATTTGCACAGGAGGCAAGTCCCGCATTACTCCAAAGCCAGCTGTGAAGCAAAGTGGTCTCCTCAAGTGCCTAGACCTATACCTTACAGACTATACCTAAGCAACACAATACAGAAGCCCCGAACATTGGAAATACGGGGCTTAAATACCTGGCAGGTACCTAGGCACAGGTGAGACGGCTGATTACAGGAGAGAACTAAAGACCGGACCGGAATATAAATGTAAGCCGAGGGTGCGCTCGAGTGGCTCCGGTGGTATACTACCACAAAGGGAAAAGAGCTGTAAAACCCCATGACAGAACAACATGACTATATTTTATGGGTTCCTCGAGGCACAGTGTTTATTTTAGAACTCACACAATCAATACATGCCAACATCACAGGTGTTGAATAAATAACGTGACATTTTTGTCACTGTATTATTGCATTTTTATAGCAGTAATTATGGAGGCTTCCATGGAGATCTGAGTGTTTAGATAATGTTACCCCGGCAACAGATGACCAATTGAGTCTCAAACCCCTTGCAGAGGAAGCACTGACAATGCCTGACTCAACAACACATCCACCAATATACTGTATGCACTCAATGCAGAAATACTTTAGAGATACATACATCTATTCAGTATCACACCTTCCCTAAAGAGAGAGAGAGAGAGAGAGAGAGAGGAGAGAGAGAGAGAGAGACTTACACAATCATCAGATCTAACCATGATTTAAACTTGTATGGGAAGTTGCTGAGTGAAGTGTACTTCCACCTCCTTCATCTCTCAGACAACTGGAGGCCTTCCTTCTTGAAGAGTAATCCAATATCCTAGTACATGGTTTCAGAACTTGTATGACAGCATTCTAAGAAGGACTGAAGCTGTTCTGGAAGGTGAAGGGTCACCCTACTCCTTATCACTTATATTTACATATTTGTGAGGTGTTTCCACTGTTTTTTCTAACCCCTGTATGTCCTTTTGTAAAAGCATGTTCTATACACTGGTAACATTTTCAGTTGCAACTGTGAACGTCTCTTTGTTCTCTTTGTGAGTGCAGAGTCTCCTACAGCAGTGTGGGACCAGTGTGTAACTGGCATCTTTCTTAAGTAAGATGTACAGTAGGGAGTCCATTAGAGGGCTGATATTCAGGAACAGAGTAGCGACAAAAATGATTTATCAAAGTTTCTGAATGAAATCTGTGAAAATGAAAACATAAGTAATAATATACTTGGAAAGAACAGAACTAAATATATGAGCAGCACAAGTGCCATTGTACCCAGAATCCTTTTCCTTCTCTTCGCGTGAGACTGAGATGGAGTGGGAGAGGGCTCTCCATGTAGCCACCAGGAAGAACACTAGAAGTGGCAGGGGGAGGATTAGAAAGATGCCTATAGATATGTTCACAATGGAAAGAAAAATCTGAGTTAAAGGCCAAGCTATGAAAATGAGCAGGTCAAACACATAGACTGCCAGTGAGATGAGGATGGAGTGTTTGATAGTGCGGCGATATCGATACCACAAAGGATGCACAACAGGAGGTATCTCTCCAGCGCAATACACATCATGAACAAAATACTGGCCCCTATACCGAACCAGAACAGCACCTGGCTTGCCATAAACCCCACAATATCATTTCGCAGGAGACCCATAATTCTTCCAATTATCTGAATTAAATCTGAAATGAGGAGGTTTATGACATAAACATGTGTGACATGGCCAGCCTTCGCCTGATGATACAGGGCAAACACAGCCCAGCAGATTACTGGCAGCTCAATGCATAGAGTTACCAACGTTAATCACAGATTCTATGTAGAGCAGAGATAGTCGATATTCTGAATCAAAAGTTGTACATGGTGTCCACTCTCCATGCCAGTCTCATAAGACATGTCCTCCAGAGATGGTAAGTGTTGTATTAAAGTTTCTCCATGGTGTCCAGTTCAGCTGTTCAGTTTGACATTACTGAAAACTCCAGTGGCCACCCTAAAGAGAGACAAAGAGCATTAAAAATGTATCTGTCTGTGTGTACATACAGTCAGCACCATAATTCATTGGACAATGACACATTTTTGTTATTTTGAGTTCTTTACTCTAGCACTTTGAGTTAGAAAGGATACAATGATGATCAGGTTGAAGTGCAGACTGTCAGCTTTAATTTTGGGGTATTATGGAATGAACCGTTTAAAAATTATAGAACCTTTTGTACATAGTCCCCCCCCCACCCCCCCCATTTCCGGGCATCAAAAAAATATTGGACAGTTTAACATAATGTAGAATAAAATAATAATTTTTAATATTTGGTCACATATCCTTTGCATGCCTTAACTTCCTGATGTCTGTGATGAAAAGACTCTTGATATCTTATTTTCTGGTACTCATCTTACAAGTTATACTATAATTTCTCTGCATTTGAATGGATCTCTATGGGAATTGGGGGGTGGGACTAAAATTTACCTGTAAATTATACTGGAACAGTATGGAATACAAGGTTGGCAAAATGACTAAGTCGTCAAGGGTCTGAGGGATCAAACAAGCCTCAAACCATCACTCTGCTGCAAGATATGCAGTAGATATGGATGGATCACTTTAAGGGTTGTTTCTCATGACAAACTTTCCTATTGAACTCCAAGTCAGGAGAAGAAACCCTTCAAGTTATCCATCCATATATACTGCATATCTGGCAGCAGAGTGAGCTGTAAGGCTTGTTTGATACCCTTAGTATGACTCAGACCCTTGATGACTTAGAGCCATTTAGCCAACCATGTGTTTCCATACTGTTCCAGTGTAATTTACAGCTAAATCTAGTCCCACCCCCCAATTCCTAAAGAGATCCATTGCGGAGACGTTATAGCAGGGGTGGGCAATTCCAGTCCTGGAGGGCCGGTGTGTATGCAGGTTTTTGTTCCCACCAATTACCCCAGCTAAATGAGCTAATTGGCTGTTTACACTAACACTGGTAGATTAGATCACATTAAAATGTTTCATATAGGGACACAAGAAGTCTTCGGCTGTCATTCATGCGCTTATTAAGAATTGTAGCTAAAATGTCAGATGGCATTAAATATTTGGGCAAATTAGGTAATTAAGGCCAGAAGTTGGCATGAAAACCAGAAATGGATATGGCCCTCGTTGCCCACCTCTGGGTTATAGTATTGCTTGTAGGAGTGCCAGAAAATAGAATATCATGAGTCATTTGATATTGTTGGGTCACAGACATCGGGAGTTATGGCATGCAAAGGATATGCAACCAAAATATTAAAAATGATTACTTTATTCTACATTATGTTAAACTGTCCAATATTTTTTGATGCCCGAAAATGTGGGGACTATGTACAAAATGTTTTATAATTTCTAAACGTTTCATCCGAAATGGATGAAAATACCGAACTCATTGTCATTGTATCCTTTCAGCCTCTACAGTGCTGCAGTATAGAACCAAAATTGTGACAACCGCATTCCCATCCTATTGTTTCCCGTGTTTTCCCTCTCCCCCTGTGTCATGTTCATCTCTCCTTAGTCCGTCTTTCCCCATGCTGCAGGTTGGGCGTAGCTTCCTAATTGTTTCACCCTGTTACACGCCACTCCTTTCAGCCTATCCCACTTCCCAGCTTTCGCATGCATTCCACACTCTTCTATCTGCTAATCACTCCTGCATACATTCGCACGCGGCACATAATTGATAGCAATGAAATGTTGTATTTAGTCACCCGGTGTTCTCTGTCCTGTGCCAGTCTGTTAACGTTGTTGTCTGTGAAACCTCTGGTCCTGTCCTGAGTTCTAGTAACCAGTCTAGTTTAATTCCTGAGTCTTTGTGGGTTTGGTGTTAAATGGCCTCCTGCTCTGTTTAAACCTGAGTTCGCTCTAGCCTTGAGCAGCACGTCTGCTGTTCATAGTTCCGGTTCCGTCAAACTAACTCTGTCTGCTTCTATTGCCTGAAATGCAGCTGTTGGTTGTCCCTGCCTGTGTTGTAGTCTACAGTCTCCCTCCTGACGTGTGTGCAGCCGTCTGGGCTTCTGCTCTTCTACACTGCAGCTGTTCCTGCGTCCGGCCGTTGCCGCTACTGCTGCCATGGTTACGGTTGCGCTCACTGCTGCTGCCCTGCTGCTACGCCCGGATCCCGATCCACGGTCCTGCTCTTCCACTCCCGCGCCCGCTTATCCCCTGCTCATTCTAACCGGTTGTCTGTTGCCATTGCCTTCCCTGCTCTCTCCTAACTCTCTCATTCCCCGCACCCTCAACCCAGACTGTCTGTATTAATTGTCGCTCCCTACTCTTCCGGAGAATGCCTATTATTGAAGTTTAACTTATTGGATGCTTCGCGCTCCCACATCTGTCTGTCTGTCTGTCTACCGTGTGTCCAGTCCAGTCTAGCCCTGCCAAGTCCAGTTCCGGTCTGGAACGAGCGTTGCCCGGTTGCCAAGTCCAGTTCCGGCTTGGAACAAGTGCCGCCCGTTGTCCAGTCCCGTTCCGGCCAGGAACGAAGTCCAGTCCATTGTCAAGTCCAGTTCCAGCCAGGAACGAAGTCCAGTCCGTTGTCAAGTCCAGTTCCGGCTTGGAACAAGCCTGCCCGGTCCAAGAATATTGTGTGATCTGTATAACCTGTCTTGCCTTTCTCCCCCTGCTACAGGACTGCCCTGTAAGCAATAAAAACACCTGGGAATTGGCAATCTCTTGTCTGAGTCGTGCATTTGGGTTCAGTCAGCTGTCTGGGTCATAACAAAAAATTATTCTAAAGTACCAGAGTTAAGGATAATTTCAGTTTAAATTGTGCAGTTTAAATACTACATAATATAAGAGGGAGAGAAACATAAATACACAGATAGGTAGATATATATATAGATGGATGGATGGATGATGCTTGGGGTGTTGGTGGCCCTAAACAAGAATGTTGTTAATTGTGTGGCCGAGGGATGACTGCATATAGCGTTTTTTTCCAGCGAGCAGCCAGCTCTACCTCAGGGCAGATGTGGACCTGTAGGTGCTTTTTTAAACCCCATTAAAAAAATTAAAACAGAGGGAGAAAGACTGAAAACAAATGACAAAAAAATAAAGTAATATAAAAACAAAATAGCCTAAGCTGATTCCTCCAGAATTATTAGCAAGCTTGGTTATGTGTTTCTGAGAAAATCTTTTATCTTTTATAAAAATGTTTTTGTTTCTTTTAATAAATTTACCTCAATTAAAGGTTTTGATTTCCTTCATGGTTTTTTTTTTAATATGAAGCTGATAACCAACAAATACATTTTTTCATAGCCTTTTTTGCTTATTTCTACCAAGGGTGCCAATAATCCTGGAGGGCACTGCATATACAAAAGCTACATTTACTTGCTATAAATTGAGGTAAGGTTCATTTCTCAGTAAAACATTAAACTCTCATTCTTACTCCTTGTTCTCCAATTGTCAGCCATTGTTCTCCAAAAAATATTCACAGGTGTTGGGGGTATCACGTTGAGGCGAAATGAGCCCGCACACCCCCTAAACACGTTTGATGGGTTAATCATTTCTTACAGTGTGTTGGCATCGCCTGTCTTCCTCTGAGACTGACTGTAATTTACTATTCTTTTCTTGGCGCTATCCATTCTCCCAAGACCGTGTGGAATTCCTGCACTGGCCTCTAGAACCAGGCTGGGAAAAAAACCCAATTAATATGCAGCAGCTTTCTCTCTTTATCTTTTTCTACCTTCACTCCTTCATCCTTTCTCTCTTTCTCCATTTCTTTCTTCCCTTTCTCTTCAGATACGCTACTCAGGCCCCCTCTACACAGAGCGTTTTGTCCGCGCCATCGCTGTAGCTAAAGAACGCAGCCAAAGCCAGATGCTTGTGAATGTTCATCAGCAGTTTGCCCTTTTTCCTGTTTGTCCCTTAAATAAATAAATAAATAAATAAATAAATCACCCACCTCCAGGATATTTGCTTTATTAGTGTCCAGGACCTTGTGGGGATGGGAAGGCACGTAGAAGTTTGGGTTCTTGCAGTAGAAAAGGTATCTTTGATGTCCGTCTGTTTGATGTCTATAGGAGTAGATATCGTACCCGAGTCCGACCTGTCTGAGAATGAGTGAAATGGGGGGGATTTTTATAGATGGAATGGTTTTAGTTCCTCTTTTGAGGTTTGTAATTGAGGAATACAAAACATGTTTGTCTGTGTGAAACCTATGTTCTCTGCCCCCCGCACTGCGTACGCACACACACGCACGCACGCACGCACGCACGCACGCACACACACACACACACACACACACACACTTCAGCTTTAGTCCTCCTGAGGCTCGATGGCCTCATATGATGACATAATTATTAATTTTTCCACTTCCTTTTCAAAGACGTTGCTTAGTTTCCATAGTTATCAGGAGCTGCTAGTTACACATAGCAAGGAGAAATAAAAAATGCACACAGAAACGCGTTCCGGGTCATAGGAGGTTAAATGAGTCCTGCTAGAGTTTAGTTTAGCACCAGGCCTGGAGGGCCACAGTGTCTACTGGTTCTGGGTGTGTTTAGCACACTTAGGGCCTGATTTACTAAGACCTTTAGTGTGTGCAAAACATTTTTATCACACACAAAACTAATAACATGACCAATGGTTGGTTGTGGTACTTGGTTTCCACCAATCATTGGTTGTGTTATTAGTTTTGCACACGCTACAGGTCTTAGTAAATCAGGCTCTTAATGTGAATGTCTCTCACTCATTGTTTTTTATTTTTTTTATTTTTTACAAATGGCTGCTGATTGAAAGGAGACAACAAAATCCTGCAGAAATGGTGGATCTCCAGGATACGCTTTTGAGTGAGGGCCAAATTATGAAGTTAGTTCCCGTAGAATGGAGACTACTGGTGTCGCACCATTGGGCAATCTGAATAATTGCATCAGTAAAAAATGTAGCTGCATAAATTGTACATAAAAAGGAAATGTGAGCTGTGACCCTTGGTAAGTCTACATGTACAGATGTCATCCACAGAAACAGCATTCCTGTGTTTCTGCTCCCCCTCTGTGCTGCTGTTTAATGTCTTTGTTAGGCCTCTCTCTCTCAGGGTGAGGTTTTATATGCTGTCTCCTGGCTTAGCAGGTTTTGTGTAAACCGACGTCATGACTGACGCTGTCGGAACTGAAATTGGAATGGTAGCTATGCCATCCGCCAAGTTATGGCTTGGCGGGGCATGCCCCATACCTATACAGCACAGAGAGCTTGGCACTTTTCAGGGTTTCCTACAGAAGTAACCACAATGACCACAGACTCTCAGCCCTTAAAAAACATTAACTTCTGTATGTTCTGACCTCATGTAACCACACAGCATTCAGATACAACTTCACACATCCACACAATAAAGCCCCAAACTTGGTTTAATTTGCCGGTTCTTCTTCTTCTTATTTTTTACTGCTGCAAAGGCTCTATACCCTCAACCTATAATTATCCCCATTGGATAACAACATCGCATACCTGCCATCACAAGCTTATCGACCAATACATTTTTTTTCAAACTAATGTGGACACATCACAGTGTCACAGACAAAACTGCTATATGGCTTTGCATTTTCTGTGGAGCATCTGTGGCCTAGTTGTCAGAGTTTCCATCACTCATACTGAGGATTGGGGGTTTAATCCCTGCCAATGTACCAAAGTGCAAGCATATTTTCGACAAAAACAATGTGAAAATGCTATACTTTTAATTTATTAGACTGTTATTTTCACATTAACAAAGTATTTTTATTGCAAAGGCAAAGACATGTTTACAATATTAACTGTTCAATGTTTCACTTCTACTTCAGCAAAATGGTGAAAGTCAGATGACACCACTGCAGCTAACGTTATGCAGTATGGGAAAAAATGTTCCATTTCTCACGCAGAGAAAATACAGTTTTAACGCAAAATGTCATCTGGTTAAGATCTTGTTGTTGCATTAATGATAAAAAATATATAAATATCTGTGTTACACATAGCAAGGAGAAATAATAAAATGCGCATGGAAGCGTGGTCTGGGTCAGCACTAGAGCAGGGCTGCCCGGCTCCAGGGCCAGGAGGGCCACAGTGGGGGGCCACAGGGTCTCCTGGTTTCTGGTGTGTTTAGCACACTTCATGTGACTAATTTAAGTCATTGATTTGCTTATGACTCTCTTACTCATTGCTTTTTTAGTTTTTTTTTACAATTGGCTGCTGATTGAAAGGAGACCACAAAATTCTGCAGAAATGGTGGCCCTCCAGGATATGCTTTTGAGTGAGGGCCAAATTATGAGGTTAGTTTCTGTAGAATGGGGACCTTGGTCATTAGCCTAGCGTGCATTACTGGACAGAATTCCTTGTAAGTATGAACAGGAACTGCAGCTTATAAGTCAGAAATAGCAGGTTCAATGTGCGGGTGGGGCACTGGTGTTGCACCCCTCCCTTATGGAAATGTAATATACTGCAGTATATTTTAAATACATTGTGAAGATAATTTTGATATATGTACAATATGCTGCAGCATATTCTTTTTCCCTAGGGGCTGTGCAATCTGAATTGTGTCAGCGAAAAATGTAGCTGTATTGGGATGAGAGTTTGGCACTTTTCAGGGTTTCCTACAGAAGTAACCACAATGACCCTATACTCTCAGCCCTTAAAAACATTAACTTCTGTATGTTCTGACCTCATGTAACCACACAGCATTCAGATACAACTTCACACATCCACACAATAAAGCCCCAAACTTGGTTTAATTTGCCGGTTCTTCTTCTTCTTCTTTTTTACTGCTGCAAAGGCTCTATACCCTCAAACTATAATTCTCCCCATTGGATAACAACATCGCATACCTGCCATCACAAGCTTATCGACCAATACACTTTTTTCAAACTAATGTGGACACATCACGGTGTCACAGACAAAACTGCTATATGGCTTTACATTTTCTGTGGAGCATCTGTGGCCTAGTTGTCGGAGTTGCTGTCTCTCATACTGAGGATTGGGGTTTTAATCCCTGCCAATGTACTAAAGTGCAAGCATATTTTCAACAAAAACAATGTGAAAATGCTATACTTTTAATTTATTAGACTGTTATTTTCACATTAACAATCGTATTTTTATTGCAAAGGCAAAGACATGTTTACAATATTAACTGTTCACGTTATGCAGTATGGGAAAAAATGTTCCATTTCTCATGCAGAGAAAATACAGTTTTAACACAAAATGTCATCTGGTTAAGATCTTGTTGTTGCATTAATGAGAAAAAATATATAAATAATTGTGTTACACATAGCAAGGAGAAATAATAAAATGCGCACGGAAGCCTTCGTATATAGGTGATACGTCTGATCTATTTAGGGTTATTGAAGGTGTTCATGTGAATCCAGCTACTATTTTAGCGTCGCTAGATGTACAGAGTTTATACACCAACATTCCCCATAAAGGAGGTCTGGAGGCTCTGTCATACTACCTCTCCACATGCCCGGAAGACCTATTACCCCCTTCAAGTTTCCTTATCACCCGTACGGAGATGGCACTCACCATGAACTATTTCCAATACAATGGCTGTTATTATTTACAGACTCAGGGTACAGCAATGGGAGCAGCATTTGCACCGAATTATGCTAATCTGTTCATGGGTCACTGGGAAGAGAAATGTATCCATTATTCCACTAATCCCTTTCTCACCAAAATCTCCTTGTGGCGTAGATACATTGATGACATACTGCTTGTGTGGGATGATACTGTACTCGAATTTGAGGATTTCTTGAGGTATGTGAATTCTAGAGACCGTCATTTGTCTTTTACAGAGGAACATGATGTGAGATCCATTAATTTTCTAGAACTGACTATTTTTAAAGGTGATGACGGTAAACTTGAATCTACCATCTTCCGTAAACCCTTAAGCAGAAATACTCTGTTAAGAGCAGATAGCAATCACCCCCATCCACTGATACGTAATATACCGATTGGACAGTTCTTGCGCTTGAGACGCAACTGTAGCACGGATGCAGAATTTGAGAGCAACATCTGTCAGATGCGTAGCAGATTTCTTCAAAGAGGCTACAGTATTGTTGACGTTACTGCCGCCATTGACCGTGCCCGCCATACTGATAGGGAGTCCCTCCTCTGTAAAAAGCCTAAGCGTGCTACCCTTCCTCATCGCTGGAAGAGTTAAAAACATTGTCCGTAAACACTGGCCCATTCTCCAGAGTGACCCTCTTTTAAATAAATTTACTTCCGAACCTCCGCGAGTGTGCTTTAGAAGGCCACATAACTTAAAAGATAAGGTGGTTCACAGCATGGTGAGTAGTCCGCAGACAAAACCCTCCTGGCTACCTACGCCCCCTAGAGGGTTCTATCACTGTGGACACTGTGTCCATTGCTCTAACTCTAATGACATTAAATCTTCTGTCATTCACGTTCGGGCAAGGAATTTAAAATAACCACTTTTATTAACTGCAACACTACCCATGTAATCTACATGTTGAAATGTATATGCTCCAAAATCTACATTGGACAGACTAAGAGAGCCCTCAAACTTAGAATTGCTGAACATAAGACCGCGATCCGGTCCAAGAATATGGACTATGCTATTGCGCGACATTACGCTGAAGCCAATCATGGTTCTGTCTCTTCTCTAAAATTTTGGGGTATTGAGAGAGTCACTTTATCATCCAGAGGCGGAGATATTATTAAGCAACTGCTCCGCAGGGAGGCGTACTGGATACATACACTCAATAGTGTGGAACCCAATGGGTTAAATGAGTTGCTGAATCTTTCATGTTTTTTGTAACTTGTGTACAGGCTTTTTGATTTTCATTTTATATTGTTTTATGCCATGTTCACAATAGACAATTATTCAGTTTATTTACCTATGACATTTGTCGGTCTTCTCTTTACCTTGTTAAAGAAGATAACATTGTGTATGTGGTATCTATGACGAGATATATTAGTCCTACACATGCGCACCTTACTTTGTGTAATTGATGGGAGGGTATTTATATACCTCCCGGTGCATTGTCTGTATTTTCATTTGACTCTGAAGAAGACGTCGTTGACGTCGAAACGTCAGTCGTATTAAAATATTTTGTTTTGCTCTGAGCTCTGTGTGCTCCAGTCCTCCTTATCTCGGGTTAGTCCTAGCGAAGTAGTCCGGGTTTGGTATTCTTTCCATTAATAATCATATTGCAGCCTATGCAGTATGCACTGATCTGAACAGACCTAGCTAACTTCAGCTAGTATAATGCAAGTACTAGCCTACAAGACTAGCCTATAAATAGCAACCCACACAGATAAAGCAGAGACGAAGAAGCTTGATAATTATACATCATATTGCATTAAAATACAATTACGAAATAAGAAAGGTATTCTATGAATGTAAGTATAAACAATAAGTACAATACCGGCAGCTTACCCATTCGCTTTATTTGACCGTGAAATAAAAATGGTGGATCTCCGTTTTGTCTCGTAATTCATTGGAGAAAATCGTAAAGTCACGTGGAATCTCTGATTCGTAAAATAAGTACGAATTTTCGGGGACTGGAATTTCGTAGAATAGATACGAATGGGCTGTGAGACCAGGTTGGCCTGCTACACTGTTAGCGGCCACAGGCCCCCCTAGACCTTCAAAACTGGTGGATGCCACCGCACCATCATCCACAGGTAGAGCTCCGATTTCACACTGCTCACCCCCCGTCTTTGTCTCTGACACTGCGGACGGAGACGCGCTCTTCCCCTCTACCACTGGAGAAATGTGCGACTCTTCCGGCTGTAACGGGACTTTATTAGCTCGCTCCTCGGCCCCTTCCCCTCTGCTATTCATGGAGGACAGATTGCTACCAGCCGCAGCACTGCCCTCCGTTCGCGAAGCGTTTATGACCCACGTCACCACATTCAAAGCATTTCATGCTTCCAGAACTGGCATATACCATATAATGTCCCTCCTCGTGTTTAACCCTAAAACTTGACACTTCCAAAGACTGAGTTGATGAATCCAGGAACATGTACACCTGTCTTCTCAGAGACTGTATATGTCTGAGCTTCGGATCCATACATCCTAGACTCACAGTTTTAAAAGAGCTCGCAAACTTCCCAAACCTACAACGTTCGTGCTCTATTCGCTCATTTGGGATAAAAGGAGGAACTCCTGAAACTGTGATCTTTGTAGAAGGGACCGCTAAAGGTGAAACCTGTACATAGAGATCACGAATAATTACGCCATTCTCAATCAACTGATTTACGTACCGCTCTTCCATAAATATCACGACCGCTTTATTAATGCGTGAAGCATAATACATATCATCATGTCCTATACTCTCGCCCACGGCCAACAATACCTCCTCCATTGCTACACCTAGGTCAGGCACAAACCTCGCCCCGTGTCGGATAGACAAGGGTGGCATCTCGGCGGACGCCATCCTCACTGAATCCCAACCGTTCACTACAAAATAAACCAACCAATACACGAAAAAGAGAAAAATAAAAACACCTACTTGATCATGCAGAAACAAAGACAAAGGAGAAATGAAGCAATACCAAAAACAAGAAACGAAAACGAAACAAACTCAAACTCCGCGCCACGTCCCCTCACCACCACTCACGCTCACCCACAACTCAGTAGGGAGTCCATTAGAGGGCTGATATTTAGGAACAGAGTAGCGACAAAATTGATTTCATAAAAATGATCATACTTTTCAAATAAACTTGGTGAAACCATAAACAGAAGTAATAATATGCTTGGAAAGAACATAACTAAATATTTGAGCAAAACAAGTGCCAGTGTACCTGACTTAGAGCCATTTAGCCAACCATGTGTTTCCATACTGTTCCAGTGTAATTTACAGCTAAATCTAGTCCCAATTCCCATAGAGATCCATTGCAGAGAGGATATAGTATCGCTTGTAGGAGTACCAGAAAATAAGATATCAAGAGTCTTTTGATATTGTTGGGTCACAGACATCGGGAAGTTATGGCATGCAAAGGATATGCAACCAAATATTAAAAATCACACCCAGGTGGTGAAGTAATCATATTAAAATATAAGCAAATTAACACAGGTCAGCATGTAGCTGAAAGGCTAAAGCTAGCAAGGAGAAGCTATACAGGTTATACAGGGTATATCATTTACATTTTTATAATTACTGAAACTTCCACATAGACATTAGGCTACCTATTAAGCCTTTCAGTACAGTAAAGTAAAAAAAAAAAAAAATTTACAACATGGACATTTAGCCTTTTTGTGATTTAAAACATGTTTTCAAAATATCCAAAATGTATTTGTGAATAATGTATATTATTCACAGATTTTTATTTTTTTGTTGTGGGTCAGATGAGGGGTCTGACTGTTTAATGTGATACTGCAGTCAAAAACCGACTTTTGATGTTTTGGGTTAGATTATGATCATACACAACTGTTTTTGTCAGAAATTCTCATGTTTAGTCAAAATGGGTGTTTTCTGAGTTTCTGTGCAGGCTTACCAATACGCTGGTTTCCGGGGGTTCGTGACATCACAAGATCCTTAACATAAAAATGGGTGGAGTTGAGGTGATCCTAGGGTGGTCTCGGCTGGGCACGTGGTATAAAAGCAGAGACCAAGCAGAGACCAACAGTTTTTTTTGCTAGCTGGCTAGTGCAAGTTCAAATGCAAATTTCTTTGTATTACTGCTAACGTTAATATTACGACTTATATCGATACAGCCTTTCACTCCTTGACCGTATTAATATTCATAATATGACTACGTGGCATCGTCGTCATATAACCACACCTACTCACGAGTTCCAGTTCAAATTGAAGTGGTAAAAAAGGCCTTAGAAAAGGCTCTGCAGTATCTCTTTAAAATAAATTTGAAAATGGAAGGGGATGTTTGGATTGTTTTATTGTGCTGTTTTCTGTCTCTTCAAATAAAAACACTTAAAGCGACCCCACGCTGGCTATTCTACCTGTTGTTCTTTACATAGCTAGTAGCCTACATTGTGATATGTAGTCCCATTTAGAGCACTGGTAATCGGGATTTGGTAATCTTGAAAAGTTTATGTCTGGATCAGGGTGATCCAATCCAATGTTGCTTTGAAAAACCGGCACAAAAGTAAGATGGATTACCTGATCCTGGATAGCAAAACATGGGATTTCCAAATCCGCATCATTCTTATCCAGATTAAACTTTTCGAAAAACTGGGCCCAGAATACGCTCTTGAGTGAGGGCCAAATTATGAGGTTAGTTTCTGTAGAATGGGGACCTTGGTCATTAGCCTAGAGTGCAAAACTGGACAGCATTTCTTGTACTGTAAGTATGAACTGGAACGGGAACTTTTGAGTCAGAAATTGCATGTTCAGTGTGTGGTTGGGACACTGGTTCCACCCTTGCACCCTGCGTCAGTAAAAAATGTGTCATGGTTATTAGCTGCCTCTGCGGTTCTTCTTTTTGGGTTTTTTCGGTTCCTCTTTTCCCACACCTTCTTCGGGTCTTTATTTTTTCGTTGTAATGACCTCTTGTCTACGCCTACTAGTTAGTGCGTGAGGTTTCTTTTTTTTTTGTTGGTTTATTATTCTCGCTGTTTATTCGAGATTCGCCTCCTTTTGAGGTTGGTTATTATTTTGGCTCATGCCAGGGAGGTTTTGTTCCCGATCTTTTGTTTCACTCCTTCCCCTGCGGCTAGTTTCCGTTTCTGTGGCGAGTCTGAATTAAATTTGCATTTGGTTCTCCGAACCTAAACTCCAATCATTACAAAATGTAGCTGTATACATTGTACATAAAAAGGAAATGTGAGCTGTGACTCTGGATAAATCTAAATGTACAGATGCCATCCACAGAAGCAGCGTTCCTGTGTTTCCACGCACCCTCTGTGCTGGTTTATAAGGTCTTTTTTAGGCCTGTCTCTCTCAGGGTTTTATATGCTGTCTCCTGGCTTAGCACGTTTGTGTAAACAGACATCATGACTGACGGTGTCGGAACTGAAATATTAGACACACTGGGAGACTTAACAAATAAAAATTAAAAATAATAATAAATTCCACTAAATACTGGTTGCTTGGTAACGGTCCAATCATGTCTCACCTGAGAATGTGTCTTGTGTCTCTTCTGTCCCTTACTCAGCTCAAACAGGAAGTGACAGAAATAAATTCTTGTTATGGAACCGTCATACACATAGATAATGTTCTGCTGGGGTCCCCAACACTGATCCTGGGGAGCCACAGGGTCTTCTGGGGTCCCCACCCCTGGTCCTGGAGAGCCACAGGGTCTGCTGTTTAACTAAAAAATTAATCCACCCAAAAACATAGTTCCTCATCAGAAACTGCTATCCACATTAATAAATTATACAATCAATTGCAATGCATAATCACCAGTATCTATACAATCAATTAACCAAATAACTTATTTTCTTCTCCTTATTTGAGGGTTGGAATCATCATTTCAATTAGCCTATTCAATCTCAATTTAGGGTATTGTGCAATACTGGGACAGGAAACGAGCAGATTTAATTATGGCGCCTAGTGGTCATGTATGGAAACTGCAACAACGGTATTATAGTCTCATTGGGGCAACGATGAGTTGCCCTGCTCTCCTACTTGGCAGACCTCAACTGTTTATTGTGTACATCCGCACGTCGTGGCAAAAGCAAACATGGCAATGAGCGGTCTTGTGCCTCGGATGTCTAACAGTTTATTTTAAAAAACCCATTTGAACATCTACAATTTGAAGATAAGTTGGTAATCAAGCAGCTTGGCCCTAACAGACCAAATATTAACATCATTCAACAAACAAAAGACAAAGGGGAAATGTACAACAGGACATTTTCAAGAACATGGTATTACAAAAAAAACATGGCTATGTGGTTGTCCTACACGGAATACAGTATTCTGTTTTCCATACCTGGTGTTCAGGTCAGCACTGGCAGGATCAGGGCAAGGAGATACGTATATGGACTAATGCAGGTGTGAGTGATTTGAAACATTTTTCAGAACGGGCTAAGAAACATGAAACAAGCAGAGCCCATTTGCATTTTGCATTAAAGCTAGCCATGCCTGGTCAGGCTAACTTGAGGAGAGCAACCACATACATTCAGTGTGCAAAATCACAATAAGGAGGTGGAAAAAAACCGACTCATTCTATCGAAACTAAGAGACTGCATAACATGTTGCGGAGCGTTTTAACTAGACCTTAGAGGCCAAGACTGAATCATCGGATAACCCATGTGTGTTCCTTATTTCCAGGAATCTATCTTATAGTCTCAGAAAGTCTATTTCCTGACACACCAGAGCCAAGACCAGGCAGCAGAACTACTGTCTTACACAGATTTCTGCTTGTTCCCAAAAACTGCTGCCCAGGTTCCATGCTATTGAGACAGTGTCTGTCCCCCGACCTAGAGTAGGCTTTGCTAAAAAGCCCATTAGGGGTGTTTGTATGGCTAATTTAAAAGAAATCAGACCCTGTCATTTTACTAATAATGGGGCTGAACAGATAGAGCTAAAAATTGGCTTGATTAACCTTCCTAATGTGTTAGAACGTTGTCCATACCTTTTGTGTTAGCGGGTCAAATTTGACCCATGATGTAACTCAGCTCAAAACACTCAAAAAACAATGATTATCATCCAATATTGTTTTTTTACCTCATAACTAACTTATTATGCATTCATAACCATACAATTGCTGCTTTAAAATTTTTTTTCATGGTCCCAAGACCATTTATCTTACAATATACCACTTGTTTTCAGTTAAAAAAAAGTTTAAATTCACTCATTATATTTCCTATAGTGAAGACAACGGTCAATTATGTTATCTGACTATAATAGACTAATATTAGAACACACTTTCTAGAATAAATTGCTTCTGGGTTTTTTAGAACTTTATATTATTAACCATAGTGACATCTGTGGTGTTACGGGTCAAAATTGACCCGTATACAGATCCTTTCCAAAACATTTGAATATCATGGAAAAGTTTTTGTTTTTCCATAATTCCATTCAAAAAGTGAAACTTTCATAGATTATAGATTCATTACACACAAAGTGAAATATTTCTAGCCTTTATTTGTTTAATTATTCATAATTTTGGCTTACAGCTCCAGAAAACCCCCAAAACAGTATTTCAAGAAATTCACTTTTAAGTTCATATCTATGTGAGTTATCATTAATATAATATTAAGACAGCTTTTGTTAGGGTTCCCGCAGGGGGCACCGGACCCAAACACAAGACTCAGTCGGCTCAAGGGGAAACTCCGCAGGGAGAACACGCTGAGGCCTTGCCGTAATCTGACTCCCCCACTGTAACTGACCCCCTGTTGCAGATATGAACAATTGCTTTTGAGGCTGTATAGTAGAGGTCCAGATGTGTCACTAGAGTGATTCTGCTGTTTGTCAAACACTGCAATCCTGAGATAAGGAGGGGGAGTCAGATTCTGGCAGCCGGACTGAAGCCTTGCCGGAATCTGACTCCCCCACTGTAACTGACCCCCTGTTGCAGATATAAGAAAATGCTTTGGAGGCTGCACAGGTGACGCCTATGTGTGTCACCACAGAAGGTTTGGTGTCTGTCAAACATTGCAATGTAGAGATAAGGAGGGGGAGTCAGATTCTGGCAGCCCTGCCTCCAACTGACTCCCTGTGGGTAAACAATACAGTCCCAGATGTGTAAACAGGGTCATTTTGGTAGATTTTAAATATGTAAATATATCCTTACAATATTTACGTATTGTCGATATCTGCAAATATCCGAACATAGCCATATTTGAAAAAAAATTTATGGACATGGGGTAAAATCCCCTATGTTATAGCCTACTACCTCAGTGAAAAATAAATTCAATATAGCCTATCTGTGCCAAATTAAACACTATCTAAGAAGACACGATGAACATTAACAACGTTTTAGAAAAGTATACTTTACATGCATTTTATCTTCTTTTAACGTTTTGATTCTTTAAAAGTATACTTGTTAATTTACGTCAGAAAGCCACGGAAATCGAACATTTAAAATGAGAAAAAGAGTAACTATACGTAGCTACAGACAGTGACACAGAATGGTCCATCTATCCTCCGACAGAACGAAGATACTGGTCGGAAATCGCGAAAGGAGAATGAAGAAGTGGCAAAGAACGTAATGCAGAGTGGACGCGCGTGCACACGAGGGGAGTCAAAATCTGGCAGGGAGTCTGATTTCGGCACAACACCGGCTTCCAATCAAGGGGCCAAGACTGGGCTTTCGTTTTGAAGTTCACTTCCTGGTTGGGCTGGGAGCGGCCATTGTGCTGTTGCTCACTAGCGTGACTGTCTAGACAGTAACCGGCCTTGGCTAGCTTGTTATCTTGCATCAGGTTGGGTAGGCTTCGGCTTAGATGTAGCTTAGCATTAACGTCATGGTAATTCTTACCGAAAAATCCAGTTTGTCCATTCGATGCGAGTCCGCTGATTCCAGATTGTTGAGATGGAAACTTTGAGAGAAGGCGGGACTCGAGCTTAAGTATTTTCTCTTGTAATAAACAACATTTTTGACAGAAGGAAGGGTCCGTGGAAGTTGCTAGCTTGTTAGCTGCCAAGCTAACCATAGCTATAGACTGTGTTAAAAATGCGGGGTCTCCAATTAATTAAACTGATCCACTAAACTTGACTGAGTTAACTAGAAAGGACCTAAGAACTTAAAAACTAGAAATAAGAGAATAAAATGGTTTAAATAAAAGCAAAGGCGAATAGCAGCGAAAGCAAGCAGGGATTATAATCAATCCCCACATAGGCACGTTCAACTAAATGAACAAGCAGAGACGTGGATTCAATAATAAAAACATCAAGTTTATTTGTACAATCGTAAAAACACAATAGAAAAACCCACAGGATTCCCAAAAATGCACAATTAGCCGGTGGTAGGTCTTCCCTGCCACTAGGGGTGCTACTGGGTGCGTGCGGGTACGGGTCCGTGGATGACTTACCGGAAGTGGAACCGAAAGGTCACACACTCGTGAAGGTGCCAGCAGACATACACACATACGCACTGTAAAATGGTGAGATACGGACACGGTGAATATAGCACAAAATATTCTACTTCTACACACACACACACACACAATATCGCATGCAGTGAAAAGAACGGAACCACTTCCTATGGCGTCGCAACGACCTCCACGCCACCAGCACAGATCCCAGACCACGCACTGCAACGTAAACAGTAAGCAGCCCCAAAGCCCCAACTCGATAAACAGTTGGTTTGTCAGTAGTAGGGATGTTTAAACTACAAATACATACGGAACCCCCAGGGAAAAGGCGGATAAAATACAGTTTAAAATACAGTTTAAAACCCAAACTGCGGCCAGCGGCCGGAGCTCCACGTAGCTAGTTACCGGCGACTTGATACAACCTGAGCCCCGCGTTCCTTCGCTCTTAAGGAGACAGAGATAAACGCAATTTTTCTAATGTCGGCAAAACAGCAGCTAGCAACGTCCTATAATGGCAGAAAATATTTATTAGTACACATGCAGTGTAGCGTTCTTGTAACCACAATGTTTTAGCACATTTTAGCCATGACATTACATTACCTCAGAAGCCAAATGCTTTCCTACTCATACCATTAACAACATGTATAAAAGATTAAAATAAATACCTCTATAGGCTATGCACATGCAGTCTCCAGCTCCACCACTCCGTCTATAGTGACCTACAATAAAATAATTTCCATCAGGACTACCTGGAACATGACATGGGCTGGAAGTAACAGAGCAAACTGCAACGTACCTTGAAGTCAGACAGGAACTTGCATACAGGAACAGGGAAGAACAATAACCCCAAATAGGTATGTAATTTCCTTGTACCTAGTTACTGCAGCCTATTTATAGGCATTCAGAAATGATTGATGTGTGTGTCAGCAAACCACATACCTGAATGTATGTTAACCTAGTCTATTCGCTAGTTAGGGTGACCTGTACATCGTAACCTGTTACACTTGGAAAAGAACAGCACAGTTTGATGAGAATGATTATTGAGAAGAAGGAAACTACACATCTTTCAGGCTTGAAGCAGGACAATATTTGTTCAACATACAAATTCCATAAACTTGACAGTGCGTTTATGTCATGGTTTCTGGCAGCCGCTGTTGTTTCTGCGTTCGGTTTTTCTTTTGGCGTCATTTGAACGCTCTATCGGATTATTTCCGCCTACCTTTCGTTGTTTGAATCTCGCCCGGCAATTATTTCTTTCACCTGTTTTGGATTTCCTGCCGGTTATAAATAGCCAGTTATAAATAGCCAGAATAGGAAACGCAGCAAGTTCAATTGACTTAGAAGAAAGATTTATTTTGGTTTTTTTCTTTCCTTTCTATCTTCATCCGTTTCTTTCCTTCTCTCGCCCGTTTCTTCAGGGTGTTTCTTTTGTTTGTTTTCTCTGACCTCCTGTATTCGCTCCTCGTTAAGGAGCGTGAGGTTCTTTTGTTATTTGTTTACTCGTTAAAGAGTGTGAGATTCTTTTGTTATTGATTACTCGTGATTCTCGAGTTCGCCCTCGTTTGGGGTTGCTTTATTTTGGGCTTACGCCGGGAGGTTTTGTTTCCCACTGTTTATTTTTACCCTTTCCAGTGCAGATATATCTGCTTTAGTGGTGTAGGTGTTAGTACCTACACTTTTAGAATCCCTGACGGTCGCGCTTGGTCCTCCGACTCAGCCACTCCCCTTACAGTTTAACTCCAAATGTAACTTTATGGAGCAGCATGACTGTATTTCACAGGTTCCTAAAGGCACAGTGTTTATTTTAGAACTCACACAATGCAATACTCAACAACACATCCACCAATAGACTGTACGCACACAATGTAGAATTACTTTATGGATACATACATATATTCAGTAGCACACCTTCCCTAATGGGACATTAGAACAAACAGTACTGCACATGCATTTAGAACAACTCCACTAGACAAGGAATTTTCAGATCGAAAACATTATATTTTCCAAAATGTGTGTATTCCTTTTCCATAAATGTTTTCTGATCATACTTAGAGAGAGAGAGAGAGAGAGAGAGAGAGAGAGATTGTAGTTGAAGCTGGTTTGAAGGTTAAGGGTTGCCCTACTCCTTATCACTTTATAGTCATATATTTGTGAGGTGTTTCCACAATTTTTTCTAACCCCTGTATGTCCTTTTGTAAAAGCATTTTCTAGAAACTGGTCACATTTTCAGTTCTAACAATTGATGTCTCTCTGGTCTCTGTGTGAGTGCAGAGTCTTCTACAGCAGTGTGGGACCAGTGTGTAACTGGCATCTTTCTTAATTAAGATGTACAGTAGGGAGTCCATTAGAGGGCTGATATACAGGAACGCAAAAGCAATAACACGCATTTTCATAAAAATAACATAATTTGCATATAGACCATGTGAAATGTCATAAAAATGTAAATACATGGTTGGAAATATCATAACTAAATATATGAGCAGCACGAGTTCCAGTGTACCCAGAATCCTTTTCTTCTCTTGGTGTGAGACTGAGATGCAGTGGGAGAGGGCTCTCCATGTGGCCACCAGGAAGAACAGTAGAAGTGGCAGTGGGAGGATGAGGAAGATGATGTATGCTATAATCATGACCTTATGGGAAAGTAAAAACCCAATTAAACACACAGCTATGATGAAGAGCAGGAGAAACACATAGACAGCCAGTGAGATGAGGATGGAGTGTTTGATAGTGTGGCGATATCGATACCACAAGGGATGCACAACCAGGAGGTATCTCTCCAGCGCAATACACATCATGAACAAAATACTGGCTCCTATACCGAAATCGAACAGCACATTGCTTGCCGAAGCCCCTTGCCTGCTGCTTAGCAGGAGATACATAAGTCTCCCAATTATCTGAATTAAATCTGAAATGAGAAGGTTTATAACATAAACATGTGTGACATGGCCAGCCTTTGCATGATGATACAGGGCAAACACAGCCCAGCAGATTACTGGCAGCTCAATGCATAGAGTTACCACGTTAATCACAGATCCTATGTAGGTCCGAGATAGTCGATATTCTGAATCAAAGTTGTCTATGGTGTCATTCTCCATGCCAGTCTCATAAGACATGTCCTCCAGAGATGTAAGTGTTGTATTAAAGTTCTCCATGGTGTCCAGTTCAGTTGTTCAGTTTGATATTCCTGAAAACTCCAGTGGCCACTCTAAAGAGAGACAAGAGCATTCAAAATGTATCTGTCTGTGTGTACATACAGTCAGCGCCATAATTCATTCGACAGTGACACATTATTTGTTATTTTGGTTCTGTACTCTAGCACTTTGAGTATGAAAGGATACAATGACAATCAGGTTGAAGTGCAGACTGTCAGCTTTAATTTGGGGGCATTTCCATGCATATCGGATGAGCCGTTTAAAAATTATAGAACCTTTCGTACATAGTCCCCCCCCCATTTTCGGGCATCAAAATATATTGGACAGTTTAACATAATGTAGAATAAATTAATCATTTTTAATATTTGGTCGCATATCCTTTGCATGCCATGATTTTCTGTGATGAAAAGACTCTTGATATCTTATTTTCTGTTACTCATTTTACAAGCTATACTATAACTTCTCTGCATTTGAATGGATCTCTATGGGAATTGGGGGGTGGGACTAGATTTAGCTGTAAATTATACTGGAACAGTATGGAATACAAGGTTGGAGAAATGGCTGTAAGTCATCAAGGGTCAGAGGTATCAAACGAGCCATTTGATATTGTTGGGTCACAGACATAGGGAAGTTATGGCATGCAAAGTATATGCAACCAAATATTAAAAATTATTGCTTTATTCTACATTATGTTAAAATGTCCAATATTTTTTGATGCCCGAAAATGTGGGGACTATGTACGAAAGGTTCTATTATTTCTAAACGGTTCATCCGATATGGATGAAAACACCCCACTCATTGTCATTGTATCCGTTCAACCTCAAAGTGCTAGAGTATAGAACCAAAATAACAAAAAATTATTCTAAAGCACAGAGTTAAAAAGCTGAGGATAATTTCAGTTTAAATTGTGCAGTTTAAATACTACATTGGGATGGCAGGTATGCCATCTGCCAAGTTACTGCTTGGTGGGGCATGCCCCATACCTGTACAGCACCGAGAGTTTGGCACTTTTCAGGGTTTCCTACGGAAGTAACCACAATAACCATAGACTCTCAGCCCTTAAAAACATTAACTTCTGTATGTTCTGACCTCATGTAACCACACAGCATTCAGATACAACTTCACACATCGACACAATACATTGGGGTGGCAGGTATGCTATCCGCCAAGTTATGGCTTGTAAAAATGCTATATGTACGCTATTTTCTATGTAAAAATATTACTCATTTTTATCTGCATTTATTTATTCATCACCCCTTTCTCTATTGTACATGATGTTTCTTCATATAAATGTCTGTTTGTGAATTGTAAAGAATGCTGTAGCAGCAGTTAACATTTTAAAACCTGTACATTTTCTAAAGCAAACTTGCCAACAATGTTCAACCATATCCTTTCTGGAGTGTAGTTATTCATCAACTGTTAAAAACATTCATTGAAATCATATGTTTTTCCATGAGGCACAAGAAACACAGGGCCAAGTTGCATTAAATAATTTAGGAAAGTTTGGATAGCATTGCTTTGGAATAGAGCTAGTTTATTTAGTGTGAGCTACGATAGGCAATATTGTTAGTTGTAACTTGGCAACATTTTGATATCAAGACTTTTAAAGGCAGGCCTAGTTTTTGCAAGTTGGAATTAAGAACTTATGGACAGCGCTATGTAGGCTATGCGTGAGTAACTTGTCTTTTTTTTACGTCATAGACATTTTTGATCTGATAATATTATAACAGAGAGAGAGAGAGAGAGAGAGAGAGAGAGAGAGAGAGAGAGAAACATAAATACACAGATAGGTAGATATATATATAGATGGATGGATGGATGGTGCTTGGGGTGTTGGTGGCCCTAAACAAGAATGTTGTTAATTGTGTGGCCCAGGGATGACTGCATATTGTGTTTTTTACAGGGACCAGCCAGCTCTACCTCAGGGCACAGATGTGGACCTCTAGGTGCTTTTTTAAACCCCATTTAAAAAAAAATAAAAACAGGGAGAAAGACGGAAAACAAATGATGAAAGAATTAATGAAGAAATAAATTAATATAAAAACAAAATAGCCTAAGCTGATTCCTCCAGAATTATTAGCACCCTTGATAATGTGTTTCTGAGAAAATCTTTTCTCTTTTATAAAGATGTTTTTGTTTATTTTAATAAATTTACCTCAATTAAAGGTTTTGATTTCCTTCATGGTTTTTTTTATATGAAGCTGATAACCAACAAATACATTTTTTTCATAGCCTTTTTTGCTTATTTCTACCAAGGGTGCCAATAATCCTGGAGGGCACTGCATATAAAAAAGCTACATTTACTTGCTATAAATTGAGGTAAGGTTCATTTCTCAGTAAAACATTAAACTCTCATTCTTACTCCTGTTCTCCAATTGTCAGCCATTGTTCTCCAAAAAATATTCACAGGTGTTGGGGGTATGACGTTGACTGAGGCAAAATGATACCCCACACAGGTTGTTATGCACACCCCCCAAACACGTTTGATGGGTTAATCAGTTCTTACAGTGTGTTGGCATCGCCTGTCTTCCTCTGAGACTGACTGTAATTTACTATTCTTTTCTTGACGCTATCCGTTCTCCCATGACCGTGTGGAATTCCTGCACTGGCCTCCAGAACCAGGCTGGAAAAAAAACCCAATTAATATGCAGCAGCTTTCTCTTTTTATCTTTATATACATTCACTCCTTCATCCTTTCTCTCTTTCTCCATTTCTTTCTTCCCTTTCTCTTCAGATGCGCTACTCAGGCCCCCCTCTACACAGAGCGTTTTGTCCGCTCCGTCGCTGTAGCTAAAGAACGCAGCCAAAGCCAGATGCTTGTGAATGTTCATCAGCAGTTTGCCCTTTTTCCTGTTTGTCCCTTAAATAAATAAACAAATAAATAAATCACCCACCTCCAGGATATTTGCTTTATTAGTGTCCAGGACCTTGTGGGGACGGGAAGGCATGTAGAAGTTTGGGTTCTTGCAGTAGAAAAGGTATCTTTGATGTCCGTCTGTTTGATGTCTATAAGAGTAGATATCGTACCCGAGACTGACACGTCTGAGAATGAGTGAAATGGGGGTGATTAATATAGATGGCATGGTTTTAGTTCCTCTTTTGAGGTTTGTAATTGAGGAATACAAAACATGTTTGTCGGTGTGAAATCTATGTTCTCTGCCCCCCCGCACTGTGCGTACGCACACACACACACACACACACACACACACACACACTTCAGCTTTAGTCCTCCTGAGGCTCGATGGCCTCATATGATGACATAATTATAAATTTTTCCACTTCCTTCTCAAAGACGTTGCTTAGTTTCCATAGTTTTCAGGAGCTCGTAGTTACACATAGCAAGGAGAAATTAAAAAATGCACACAGAAACACGGTCCGGGTAATAGGAGCTTAAATTAGTTCTGCTAGAGTTTAGTTTAGCACCAGGCCTGGAGGGCCACAGTGTCTACTGGTTCCGGGTGTGTTTAGCACACTTAGGGCCTGATTTACTAAGACCTTTAGTGTGTGCAAAACATTTTATCACACACAAAACCAATAACATGTCCAATGGTTGGTTGTGGTATTTGTTTTCCACCAATCATTGGTTGTGTTATTAGTTTTGCACACGCTGAAGGTCTTAGTAAATCAGGCCCTTAATGTGAATACTTTAAGACATTCATTTTCTAATGACACTCACTCATTGTTCTTTTATGTATTTATTTATTTTTACAAATGGCTGCTGATTGAAAGGAGACAATATCCTGCAGAAATGGTGGCCCTCCAGGATACGCTTTTGAGTGAGGGCCAAATTATGAGGTTAATTCCCGTAGAGTGGAGACCTTAGTCATTAGGCTAGCATGCAAAACTGGACAGCATTTCTTGTAAGTATGGAGCTGATAAGCTGATAAGTCAGAAATTGCAGGTGCAATGTGCGGTTGGGACACTGGTGTTGCTCCCTCTTGGGCAATCTGAATTGCGTCAGTAAAAAATGTAGCTGTATAAATTGTACATAAAAAGGAAATGTGAGCTGTGACTCTTGGTAAGTCTGACTGTACAGATGTCATCCACAGAAACAGCGTTCCTGTGTTTCTGCTCCCCCTCTGTGCTGGTGTTTAATGTCTTTGTTAGGCCTCTCTCTCTCAGGGTGAGGTTTTATATGCTGTCTCCTGGCTTAGCAGGTTTTGTGTAAACCTACGTCATGACAATATGCTGTCGGAACTGAAATTGGGATGGTAGGTATGCCATCCGCCAAGTTACGGCTTGGTGGGGCATGCCCCATACCTATACAGCACCGAGAGTTTGGCACTTTTCAGGGTTTCCTACAGAAGTAACCACAATGACCATAGACCCTCAGCCCTTAAAAACATTAACTTCTGTATGTTCTGACCTCATGTAACCACACAACATTCAGATACAACTTCACACAACCACACAATAAAGCCCCAAACTTGGGTTATTTTGCCGGTTTTTCTCCTCCTCCTCCTCCTGCTTCTTCTTCTTCTGCTTCTTCTTCTTTTTGCTGCTGCAAAGGCTCTATACCCTCAAATAATAATTCTCCCCATTGGATAACAACATCGCATACCTGCCATCCCAAGCTTATCAACCAATACAACATTTTCAAACTAATGTGGACACATCACAGTATCACAGACTAAAACTGCTATATGGCTTTGCATTTTCCATGGAGTATCTGTGGGCCTAGTTGTCAGAGTTGCTGTCTCTCATACTGAGGATTGGGGGTTTAATCCCTGCCATGTACCAAAGTGCAAGAATATTTTTGACAAAAACAATGTGAAAATACTATACTTTTCATTTATTAGA